>RXON01004491.1:0-20663 GCA_009667805.1 Leptobrachium leishanense | reverse complement strand
ACAATTTCAAAGGTTCAAGTTCGGACGCGAACACGATTCGAACTCAATGCATGACAATGGGACTCGAACGTTCGAATTTTTAGAGTGCCCTGCAATAGGGCATATATGCAAGATATTTGCCATAAAAGGTGTATGGGGGTCCGGGTAGTGCCCTGGGGGACAGGAAACCAGGACAAAAAGTTTAAAAAAAATAAGTTTTTAAAGGAACAGTGATTTTTTTTCCCATGAAATAAAGGTTAAGAATAAAAATTAGAAATTCCTTCAAATATTGTGCTTAGGAGGTCCCCATAACCTGCCCGTGAAGTGGCAGATTTGTAAGATGTATAGGAAACTAGACATGTGCATTCGTTTTAGTACTAAAACGATTTAGTCAGAACTTTGGGATAATTTAGTTTTAGTATGACTCAAGAGATACAAAACTGCTCAGTACAAAAAATGAAAGAAACTAAAATAAAATGCACTACATTTTAGTTTCAGTCCTTTTTGTGATATTACATTGAGTGAAGGAGACCAGCAATGAAGAGCGCAACATGGCAACATCCGAAGTTCTACACCCTCCACATGCCAATGCAGTAGGATGTTCTATACAGAGAGGGGCATTAATTAATGCAGGAGGATGTTCTATACATTATACAGAGAGGGGTATTAATGCAGGAGGATGTTATATACATTATACAGAGAAAGGTATAAATTGAGGAGGATGTTCTATACAGAGAGGGACATTAATTAATTCAGGAGGATGTTCTATATATTATACAGAGAGGGGTATTAATTAATGCAGGAGGATGTTCTAAACATTATACATAGAAGATCCTTTTTTTTTTAGCCCTTTAAATCCAGTGGCTGTGAGCGCTGAGATCGGCTGCTTGTTATATTATCTCTCAGTACAATGTATCAGGCTCAGATGGTACAGTAACTGACTGTAACAGCGCTCAGAGTTTCAGTAAAACAAGGAAATAATATTGTTCTAACCTCTTACATATAAAAATATTATTTACTAGTTTTACTGAAACTCTGAGCGCTGTGATGAGCAGCAGTCAGTTACTGTAACAGCTTTGCCTGACACGGGGCAGTATTACAATGTTGGTGCTAACTTAACCAGAGCTGTTGTAAACTGAAAACCTCCATAGGCTAATGGCTAATGGCTCTGGAAGTTTACAACAGCTCTGGTTATGTTAGCACCAACTATGTAATATGGCCCACGTTGTGCTGAGAGTGAGAGATACTGTAACAAGCAGCGATATCAGCCCTCTGAGGAGCCACTACAATAGTAATTGTATCCATTGGTTTTCGGATGAATGATATTAGTTTTCATACTAAAGAACTGAAAACGAATTTCTTTAGTAACTAAATAAATTGCATTTTATCCATTAGTTCAAAACGAAATTTTGTGCTGTGCACATGTCTATAGGAAACATTTAAAAAGAAAAAAATGACATTTCAAATGACGGTAAATGTTTTTCCTTTTAATCTATTCATAAACAGCTGCTTGGGGTGGCAGCCTGTATGCAAAGAGGAGACGTTTTAGGACACACAGAACAAGTTTAGTGATTTTTTTTGGCTAAATTATGGTGAAACTTATGCAGGCTTTGGATGAAAGTAACAGGTGCATTAAAATTGGACCTTTGGTGCCAGCTAGTGCCTTCTCACCGTAACCCCTCTGAGGTATTGTGGAAGAGGGCAGGGGTGGACACTGCATTCAAATATTAAAGTGATTGGAATCTGGTACACTCGTCACTGCACCCAAATATTGGGCCTTTGATGCCAGCTAGTGTCTTCACACCGTAACCCCTCTGAGAAATTGTGGAAAAGTGCAGGTCATAAAGTTGGTGTTCGGCGCTAGCATTCAAAATCTTCAGCTTCAGTAAAAGTTATCCAGCCGGGAGTCACGTCCTCCATCAAATAGTAGATGGAAAAAGGGGAGCGGGGAGGGAGATTAAGTGCAGACTGTATCGTCCAAGGTAGAAATGATTAAGGTAGGAGATATACTCACATATTTTGGTGCCGATTTAAATAAATTGGCACCAAACAGAAGGCAGATCGGTGAATTTAAACCAAGGGGCGCACCGATTCCCCAATCTCAGGTCCACGAAGGCAGGAAACTAGATCCTCAGAGAGGTCTTACTCAAGATGCCGTAGGAATAAATCACCCCAGGTCTTACAACTGGTTTATTAAAACAATAGATAAAATACACCTCAAACGCGTTTCGCTGAAAGCAGCTTTCAGCTGCTGATGAAGCTGCTTTCAGCAAAATGCGTTTGAGGTGTATTTTATCTATTGTTTTAATAAACTAGTTGTGAATTTTTTTGAGATTGGGGAATCGGTGCCCCTTGGTTTAAATTCACTGATCTGCCTTCTGTTTGGTGCCCATTTTCAAAAAGGATGTTGTACCATGTAGCAAGGGATACCACAAACTTGAACTTACTGATTGCATCAGTAAGGCCCTTGGCTTCAATTCGGGAAGTATTCCCAGATGGACCGGTTAGGCTTGTATCATCATAGATCTGTATCAATGCATCAAATATATTACCAAGATGATATCTCAGTGGTTTCAAAGCATCGATCCGACTCACCCATCTTGTTTCACTCAATGGCTTAACAGTAATGCCTAAGTCTGATATATGGCTAATTAGAACTTGCCAACGCTTACAGGGTTATCCAAAGAGATTCGAAAAGTCACCGCACGTTCGGTGGCTTTTCGTTCTCTTCAATTCGGTTCCTTTTGCCGATGCATTTCGGTGACCCTGCGGTGTATTCAGCAAGCACCACAGGGTCCCCGAATTGCAGGGAAAAGCTGCCGAAAACCTGACGAAAACTAACCGAATGCACGCTGAAAACAAGCAAAAACATCTGGATTAACCTTCGAAAAAGCCGAACAGGAGCCGAACAGGAGCCGAATCACACAGAGCCGAAGCAGCTGTGACGTAGAGGAGGCAGTGAATAAATTAGCAAAACCATTTGTATGAATCTGGGAAAATGAAACGCTGTTTGCAAAGAAACTACTGAGCGAAAATGTCTGGAATTTTCACAGGAGGTCCAGGGAATGATAAGAAAGAGGGCTGTTACAAAAAAAAAAAGGAAAATGAAAAAAAAAAATCTGACTTTTAAAAAAAAAATCTGAAAAATGCTTAAAGTGTCCTAAAAAATCTATAAATAAAGAGACTTTTGCTGCAGAATTTTATAATGAACGGTTTATTAGATATTGAATTAAAACGGGAATATTTTTAAGATTGAAGCCTATGGGATTCTCCTGAATTAATTTGCCGAATGAAACCACCAAATGGCAGGGCATTAGGGGAACCTTTCACTGCTGGTTTGTGTTCTCTAAATAGCCGAAGCATTGCTTTTTTATGGGGATTTCTCTGCCCTCGAACAGGGACCGAACAGGCACCGTATGTTCAGGCAATTCGCCAGGATTTGGCGAATTGCCTGCTCTCTGGATAGCCGAATGGCCAGGAAAGGTAACCGAACGCTGATTTTCAGCGTTCGGTTACCTTTCTCAAGCAATTCGAAGCTCTTTGAATAACACTGTTAGTCGATGTAGAGAAATAATTATAGATCTATTGAACCAACCTGAAGAAAGTAGTTGCTTCCAGACAACACCTAGCAGCATTGTTGACTACCAAGTTTAAAGAATGTGCGTTCTGGATATCTTTTCCCAGCTAGTGAGCCATTGTTTCTTGATCTTTAACCCTATGCAAATGTTCATTCATGATAGGATCAAAAAGGGCTAGATATTCTACAAACTTTAAAAAGTTTCCATTGCCAGCACTATACAACTTGTCATTTGTGCCACGGAATGCCAGGTTTTGCATGGCAAGAACTCTTACCATAGCAATCAATCGTTGCAAGACTTGTTGCCAATATTGTTCTTGCCTAATTTTCTGCTGGTTGATCACATCAATTGTTTTATCCTTAGATAAGTGCAATTCAAGTTCACGCCAGGCTTGATAGTTTTCGTAATGGTCAGTATTTCTCTCATGTGAAGAAAGAATTGCTCCTACGTTCTCCCAGTCTTTTGAAGCGGTTTCTTGTAAGGATGATGCAAAAGTTCTTTTACTGAACAATTTACAGCAAAAACAACATCTTTTGAGGTTGAATATATCAACCATTGACGACACACTTCTTCACCATTTTCCAGTCTCCTGTTGTAGTGTACAGGAGAAATTCTTCTGTTTTTGGAGTCTTTGGGAAAATCATGTGATCCAACTTGCTGTGGTCCATGTTGAATTATGAGCTGTCGTAGATCATCATTGCAAGAGTATGGCCATTTGGCAGGATCACTGTAATCCAAGCAGGAATAAGATCTTCTTTTGATGACTTTGCAGAACTAGTCTCACTTATATTGACATCATCTTTTTCTTTGTGTGCGTTCCAGAAACATTTCCAATTTGTGAAACTTCACTAGGACTTGTACTAGGAGCACAACATTCAGCTTCCCCAGTGGCAGGTTCTAGAAGAGTACGGTCACATTCTTGTTCTTGATTTGCTTTCTGTGTATGAAAGGATTTCAAGAAGGACCCTTCTTGCTTTGCTTCTCCTTGGCTTGTTCTGCCTTTTGTTTGCGGTACTGGGCTCCAGAAGGTTTTGTTTTCTATCAGCCATAGCTCACTGGAGAAGGGAACAAAGAACATCTGCTTGAAATGTGCACCTGTTGTGATTCAGTGAAACCGTGATATAGTTGTGAATGATTCAGTATTGTATTGAGAGCATTATTGGGCACTGAACATGAGAGCATTCTAGACTGGGCACTGAACATGAGAGCATTATAGATTGGGCACTGAACACATGGGTATATATTGCCCCAGCTCAGATCATGTGTATAAATATTGCCCAGGCCTGCCAGCTCACATCATGCATAAATATATATATATATTGCCCAGGCCAGCTCACATAATGCGTATATATATATTGCCCAGGCCAGCTCACATCATTTGTGTATATATATATTGCCCAGGCCAGCTCACATCATGCGTATATATATATTGCCCAGGCCAGCTCACATCATTTGTGTATATATATATATATATATTGCCCAGGCCAGCTCACATCATTTGTGTATATATATATATTGCCCAGGCCAGCTCACATCATGCGTATATATATTGGCCAGCCCACATCATGCATATATATATATTGCCCAGGCCAGCCCACATCATTTGTATATATTGCCTAGGCCAGCCCATATCATGCGTATATATATATTGCCCATGCCAGCTCACATCATGCATATATATATATTGTCCAGGCCAGCCCACATCATGCGTATATATATATATATAGTCAGCCAGGCCAGCCCACATCATGCACATATATATTGCCAGCCAGGCCAGCCCACATCATGCTCACAGATGCGCCATCATGCGTATAAATATATTGTCCAGGGCAGGGCCTGAGTGCCAGCCCACAGATGCATCATCAGACATCAGCATATATATATATTGCCAATTTGAAATTGCACCCCCCCATACCTGCTGCTCGAATCGTGTTGTCGTCGACTTGAAGATGTCAGACAGTCGACCCAGTCAGTGACAGGCAGGCGTAGCAGGACGCCAGGAGCCGAGGAGACAGAGCAGCTTCCTTTGTCTGTCTCCGCAACTCTCCGCCTCGGCCCTCGACTAGTTTCCGCCTCCTCCTTCCAGCGGCGCCTGACTTGGCGCGCGTGCTGCCGCCAGCTCCAACACGTGCAGACAGCGGTGCCGCGTCAGCCGCTGACGTGTTGCGTGCGGAGGCGGAGCCTGGGTGCGTTGCGTGTGTCAGGCGCACGGCCCGTGGCCTGCGAGTAGATTGCGGTGCCCCCCGGCCGCTCGTGTGGGCCGCGCCGCAGCACACACACACTCACAATATTTTTTTCGGGCCCGGCACTGCGCTCTGGGCGGCCACCTAACTTGCGGCCCTGATGGCATATTGGCTAAGTTCTGGCCAGTGATCGAATCTCAACACCCAGTAAGCCAGTGGATCATCTGCTGTAAAGGTATCCAGGTCTGCCCTTGTCCCTAGGTAGTCCTGCACAATATGGCAATGGGAGCCTAGATTTGACGTCCCTGGGCGTCGTGGACTAAAAAATTTGGAAAAGGCATCAGTCAACCAGCCCCCTTCACTGCTCTTCCTCTGATAAACAGCAGCCTCAGAAGCACCTGTGTCATCAGTTGGTAACCTACAAGTGTCGCTTTAGAGCCTCCTCAAGTTGTTTCATCCTGTGCTCCCTCTGTGAGGGCAGGATGAGCTCTGCAACCTTACTCTGTATCGTGGATCAAGAAGGGTTGCCAACCAGTAATGATCCCTCTCCTTGAGAGCACATCAGGCTTTGCAGGATAAGGGAGCCCATGCAGCGTAGGTTGGAGGTGGCATTAGCTTCAGAGTGTTACTGGTCGATGAAGATGACCATATCGTGCACTACCTCCTCCCAGCTACGTACTAGTCCTTGGGTTTCTGGGGACACATAACCCTCCCTTGAGGAATCCCCATCTTCAATGCCCCCACAACTTAAATATTCCTCCTCCTCCTCATCCTCCTCCTGTCTGATCTGAGGACCCGCAGGAATGCTGTCTGTGGAAAGACTGGGGCCTTGAGAGCTAGGGAAGTCCTCCTCTTCCTCCCACTGCTCTGCCTCTAGTGCCACATCTATAATTCCCCGCAGAGTGTGCTCCAGCAGGAACACTAAAGGAATTGTGTCACTGATGCATGCACTGTCCCTGCTCACCTTCCTCGTTGCCTCCACAAATGGTGACAGTACAGTGCATGCATCCTTGATCATTAGCCACTGCGGGGGGGGGAACAAGTTGAACTGAACCTGTCCTTGTGCCATACTCACACAGGTAGTCACTGATGGCCCTCTGCTGCTTGTGCAGGTGCTGCAGCACTGCCAATGTCGAGTTCCACCTGGTGGGCATGTCACCGATCAGGCGGTTTGTGGGAAGGTGGAATTCTCTTTGAATTTCTGCCAGGCGAACGCTTGCTGGGAATGACCGTCTGAAGTGGCTGCAGACTTTTCTGGTCTGGCTGAGAAGCTCTGCATGCCCTGGGTACCTGGTTAGGAAACACTGTACCACCAGATTTAGGATGTGTGCTAGGCATGGTACATGCGTCAGCTTACCCTGGTGTAGGGCGGAGAGAAGGTTGCTGCCATTATCACAGATGACCATTCCCAGCTCAAGCTGGTGTGGTGTTAACTAACAGAATTTCTGGGCGGTGTGGCTCCTGTCCCCTAAACAAACCAGCTCAAGCACAGTATGGCATCTTTTTGCTTGAGCCATTGCATAGCCCCTGCCACGCGTTGGTTTAACTGCCACTTCGCCACAGACATTGGAGGAGGAGGAGGAAGAGGTGGTGGAGCAAACAGACCTAATATAAGCAGCTTTCTGGAGGCATGGTGGATGAGCAAGCTCCAGCACAGAGCCCTGTCCTGGATCCCTCCCAGCTGCAATCAGAGTTACCCAGTGTGCCATGAAGGAAATGTAATGGCCCTATCCATGCTTGCTGGACCACGTGTCTAAAGTAATGTGCACCTTGCTGCTGACTGCCTTTCCCAATGACTCCATAACATTGTCTTCCACGTGCTGGTATAGTGCTGGAATGGCCTTCCCTGAAAAGAAATGGTGTTTTGGAACCTGCCACTGTGGTACACCACATTCAGCAAATTCACGGAAGGAAGCAGAGTCCACCAGCTGGAAAGGCAGCAGCTGTAATGCGAGTAATTTTGCCAAGCTGGCATTTAGACATTGTGCATGTGGATGGTTGGGACAATATTTTTTCTTCAGCTGCAGCAGCTTGGGCAATGAAATGTGACTGCATAAATCTGCAGCTGATGGGATGCTGGCAGATTCAGAGGAAGGACGTGGTACACCCATTACTGTAGCATCATCCCTGTCAGTGGAGGTAGTAGGCAATGATATGGCAGGACATATAGTGGGGGTTGATACAGATGAGGAAGAGGACCCATGCAAAGTGTTGTGCCAACGGGATGCGTGGCAGGTGGTCATTTGTCGTTTCAATCACGTGGTACCCAAGTGTCTGTCTTTCCCACGCTTGATCCTCGTCCGACATAGTTTACAAATAGCAATGCTGCAGTCTGCTGCACACGTCGTGAAGAACTCCTACACAGCAGAGATCCTGGACATGTGCTGCGAGACAACAGTGCTCTGCACCTGAGCAGCTCTGACATCTGATGCCTTGGACTGGCTACGGTTGCTCATAGAGGATGTTCTGCCTCGTTTTTGTTGTGCCTCCTCCTCCTCTGTTCGATCAGGCACCCAGGTGGAGTCAGTCACCTAATCATCATCATCACCCCCTATCTCTTCATCACTGGAGCCAACCTCTCAATATGCTGCAGCTGCTGGGGGAACATGAGTGCCAGTTCTTTGTGTGTCACTGGCACCCCCAGGCTGATTTTAATCCCTTCCTCAACCTCAGTGTTTGAATCCAAGCACTGGAGTTGCTGTGCATCCTTAAGCAGCACGTCATTGTCACTGTAGTCAAACAAGTCAGCTGACTCCTCCGTGTATGATAGTGAGGCTACGGCAGGAGTAGCTGTGGACATAGAGGCTGAATTAGATGTTTTGGCAGCTGAGGTGGACTGTAAACCACTACAAGCCTGGCTGGCAGAGGATGAGGAGGATGAGGATGAGGGTGGCCTGGTTAGCCAATCCTGCACATCCTCTGTATGTTGCTGCTGCTTAAGACGGCCAGCACCAGTTAGAAACAAGGACACACTGGACCAGAAATTCTGTCAGTTAACACCACACCAGCTTGAGCTGGGAATGGTGCCGCTGCAGAGGATGCACCACGTCCACGATGACCAGGGGCACAGCCTTCAGACACAGGCTGCTTGCCCTCTTATCTGTGTCTGGGAGAGCCTGCCTGTCCTTTTTGGTCTTTCTGACATGGTGAGTGATATATAGATTAAAGATATACAGCTTTTGCAGAAGAATGCTATACGTCAGTGATACAGCTGCGTGGCTGATAGCTGGCAACACCCAGATTCTACTCTGAATAGATAAACAGATGAACTCTGATTAAACTGTGTTATTGTATGGTATCTAGAATTGGATTAAAGATATACAGATTTTGCAGAAGAATGCTATAAATCAGTGATACAGCCTGATAGCCTGGCAGCAGCTGGCAGTGCCAACACACAGATTACAATTCCCAGATATCTGCTAGAAGTATGTGGGACCCCCTGATAGCTGGCAGTGAGAAGACACAGATTACAATTCAGATATCTTCTAGAAGTCTGTGAGACCCCAATAGCTGGCAGTGAGAAGACACAAATTACAATTCCCAGATAATTATCTGCTAGAAGAAAGTGAGACCCCAATAGCTGGCAGTGAGAATCGCGCTTTGCAGCTCCGTCAACGTCCATCCTAGCGCTTTGTCAGAGAGGCTCGGATAACAGACGCTTGTTGAGCGCGCATTTCGTGCGCGCGCACAAGCGTGTGACCGGCCCCATTGCAGCATCAAAATGCTGTGACCGACGCTGGTAAGCACGTCAGTATGGGTGCACATAGGCTGGCATTAGATGAACGTGCTAAGCAGACACAGAGGAGAAGGACATGAAGAGCGCTGACATCAAATATAAACAGAAATCAGGAAACCCTGGAACCACAGTGTCTGTGAATAGATTAACCATTGCTTCTCTGTTGAGGATTTCACTGCCATCGAACAGGCACCGTATGTGCAGGCAATTAAAAAATATTTGAACTGCCTGCTTTCTGACTAGCCGAATGGCCACGAAATTGCACCGTATGGGGAAATTCACTGTTCGGTGACATTTTGGGGCCAGTTCATCTCTGAGCTGCAAACCTTTTTAGTAAACCTTTTAACTTGTAAAACTTACAGCGGTGTTGGAGTATATTTATTCCCTAGTGCGGGGAGACTGACCCGTGGTTGAATTTCAGCGGCTCCTCCGGGAGTGAGCGCTACATAAGAAAAAAAACTAAACAAAAAAAAAAACCAGGAGAGAGAGAACCAAGCCCCAACCAGAATTATGAATATTATGTGACGTTATTATAGTGGGTTAAAAAACCCAAATCTACATTAAGTCCTTGTTTTATACATTTTCATTTCATATGTTTTGCGTTCCCGGTGGTCTATATTTCCAGATGGACATGGAGGTAGGGTGAGCCATAGGACAGTCACCTAGCCCAGTAGTTCCCAACCGTGGTCCTCAAGTACCCCCAACAGGCCAGGTTTGCAGGATATGCGAAGCACAGGTGATATGATTTGCTGCTCAGTGATTGCAGGATTCAGTCTGTATTTCCCCAAGGTGATCCTTAAAACCTGACCTGTTGGGGGTACTTGAGAACTGCGGTTCGGAACCACTGACCTAGGCTATCTCTGCTCCTTTGGCCCAGCAGTGACCTGGTCTCTATTTTTAAGGTTACTTCCCCACCATCTGTACTGTGTGTAGTGTGTGTCCCCCCCCTTTTATTATTTCTTGCCGACACAAGCTTGTTTATACTTTATGCTTGCTGGTTTCACTTGTGTCTCCTTGTACCTGCAGACTTCCTAGCAGGACCCATATTTTTGGTGCCATTTATTGTTTTAGTGCCTCCGGACCCCTTTGTGGCACCCCCTTTATGTATTTTGTTCTATTACTTGATGTGTTGCTTGATGGCTTTCATAGTGTGTGTGTGTGTGTGGTGCCCGCTGCCACCCTTACTGGCTTTGTGCAGACACCCTCCTGGATCCCCCCCATGCAGTATGCCACTGTCCCACCTCCAGTGTCCCTGACTGACCTGAATATCTCTAACTCAATGACTTTCTTAATTCAATCTATCATTTCCTACTGATTTGCTGTAAACCCCACCCCCCCCCCACCTAGGCATTACCCAATCTGTGTCAGCGCTGCTTTAGTGCATTACACATTGTGAAATGCCCATTGGGTGGGCGAGCATGGCGCATGCCCTGGGCCTTGCACTTTGGGAGCCCAGCACCGCTGTTGATAACCTCTGTATGATATAAAAGTGTCAGCGAATTCCGCCTCTCTATGTGGGGGGGAGGGGGTGGGAAGATTGGAGATGGTCAACGTGTGTATCTGTGAATGAGAAAAGGTGGAATATAAGGAGGAGTGGTGCTGAAACAGTGGCAAGGGGCCCCAGAAAATCTTCTCGTTTAGGGTCCCTCAAATGCTATCCAAACAGCAAAAAGGAACCCCTTAAGGATTGGGTCCCACCGGTGAACAATCACCTGTCCCTTAAATATGGATAAGGACAGCACACCCTCAAACAGGATTGAACCTGACCTAAGTATTATACAAAACAATAGACCAGCTTAACAGCTCGAATGAGAATGTTAACTGATCGAGGAGTGGCAGAAAAAAGATTATTACCTTTATTCAATAGTAGACACTACCAGATACTGAACTTAAAACATACACAAACAGGCATCATAGGGTATATTGGAAGCATGACTAATATAATAAGGCTGTGCAAAAAATGGTTTCGATGTAAATCACAATGATTATGTCTCCCGTGCTTGGCAAAAATCTCAGTCAAGGGAGTGATCACGCCGGAAACTGCAACCAACGAGGAACCAAGCCAATGCTAGCCCTACGCTGGTTGAGCTCCAGCTCAAAGATTCTGTCCTAACCCTACAGATGCAACACCACACTCACAATTTAAAACCAAAGTTGTACATTAGCTTGACATATGTTTCGCCGGGTGCACGTCGGCTTCATCTGGAGCAAAAAAAGCAGTTGGTACCACTGTATGTACCTCCCTTTTTTTTATTTGACGTCTAGTCTAGGAATTGGCCAATTGGATCCAACAGGATAATCACATGTCCCTCCTATCAAGAGAGCCATGTAATAGAACAAACGTGATAATTCTGAACCAATCAAGTGAATGAATGACCACGTGTCCTCGTATCAACAAAGCCTGACCTATGAGTGAGCATTCACATAAATTCGTCAACAGCCAGACTCAATAATAATAATAATAATAATAATAAAAGAAAGGAACGGCAAAAAGGCATCCAATTGTTACGCTACCTAAAGTGACCTTTAATTTAAGGGATTTTACATATTGCCGCGATTCTGTCTATGGCTATGTCAATCATGAATAGGATAATCTGAACCTTCCCCTTACCGGTCAAAAGCCGGAACACCGAATTAATAAGATCATCTTAATGGAGTATGACCGCGCAAAGAAAAAATGTGTCTTTTAGTCAATGCTGTAGATCCATAGTAGCTGGTAACAGTATCCTGCAATAGTGGGTTTCCTCAATAAAGGTTAATAACAGCATGGTAGAGGCTGGTCTTGAATGGCGGTTGTAACATGGACTGTGACCAGCTAATATGCTGTATGTATATACACATATAGTTTGACCAAAAAAGGTTCTGGCTGTTTTTATCATGACATACCTTCAAAATTATGCTATTGTGGTATGACAAAACGAGCCCAAAAATGTATTACATTTTTAATCAAATTTTTGAAGCCATTGGGTCCCTCACCCGATGTGGTTAGTTGCCTATATGTGTAATGATATTGAAGGTACCCTATATTGCGCCAACCACTGACTATAGTCTATTAGGCAAATTGGGCTTATGTTGAATATAGGATGTATGATATGCCATTGTTGGAAACTACTCAATACTTAAACCATTGCTCGTCAGTGTAATCTAATTAATGATTTATAAAAATGAAGTATACGAGAAACCCTCATTTAAGCCTGACAGAGCTAATGTATGAAGTTTGTAGATCCAACGACATTCCTTCTGCCGGAGCTTACGATCAAAATCACCTTTTCTAGGTGATTGGAATAACGAGTTCTAATCCGCAAAATTTCAAAACCATAGCGTTGTTATTATGACATTGTGCTAGATGACGAGAGATGGGGGTCTCTTGGGTTCGTTTGATAGAATGTATGTGTTCCATAATCCTTCTCTTAAAGGGACGGAATGTTTTGCCCACATACATTTTGCCACATTCACAAGTGGCCAGATACACTAGGCCAAAGGGATTACAATTAAAGAATGTCTTAATCTCATAGTCCTATATTTTTCGTGAGTCTATGACTTTTTTGGAATTTTTTAGGATCTGTTTGCAAGCGACACAATGACCACATTGGTACGTGCCGCGCAAATTCTCAGCCACGTCGATGTTTTTTTATTTGTAGTAGTATTGTGATGACTGTGAATAAATCGCTCAGATTTTTACTCCGTCTAGCTGTGACGGAAGGCTTATCCATTAGTTTATCCGATAAATGGGGATCCATAGTCAATAGAGGCCAGAACCTATCTAGGATGGAATGGATCTGATTCCACCCTCTATCATAAGACCCAATACATCTTATCAGATTATTGTTTTTCGGTTTAGGATCTGACCATAAACTGTCACGGGACATCAGCATAGCCCGTTGAAATGCCTTCTTCAGGTGTCTATTTGGGTAGCCTTTTTCTCGAAAGTCACTTCTCAAGTCTTTTGCTTTAATCATAAATTCAGCATCTGAGGAACAGATTCGCCTTAATCTCAAATACTGTCCCATCGGAATGCCTCTTTTTAGAGTGGAAGGGTGGAAACTCTGCCAATGCAATAAATTATTTTTTGCTGTTTCCTTTTTAAACAGAGTTGTCGACAATATTCCCACATTGGTTTTAGAAATTTTGATATCTAAAAAGGAAATACTATTTTGCTGAACCTCATATGTAAATTTCAGATTATAATCGTTATCATTAAGAAGAGAAACGAATTGTAAAAATTCTTCTAGTTCCTTTCCAAAATAATAGCACGTCATCGATGTATCTTAACCACAAATCGATTTTGTTGATATAAGGTTTTAATACATCATTGGTTTTGCAATTTTCCTCCCATATTCCCAAATACAAATTGGCATACGATGGAGCCATCGACGAACCCATTGCCATACCTCTCAATTGGTGAAAGTACTGTCCTTGAAATAAAAAGTAGTTGTGGGTCAACACAAAATTAGTCAGATTCACCAAAAAATCGGTATGAGGGCCGCTCAATAAATCATCCCTTTCAAGGAATAGCCTAACATGTTTGAGTCCAAGATGGTGTGGAATACGTGAATACAACGACTCAACATCTAGGCTGCATAGTAAGATATCACTATTGATGTTTTTTCTTTTAAAATTTGTAGTGCCTGTTTGGTGTCTCTCAAGTAAGATGGTAATTTCACTACATATTTCCTCAATATCTTATCCAAAAAGATACTAGAATTCTGGGTAAGGCTATCGTTGCTGGATACTATTGGGCGGCCGGGTGGTTCACTAATACTTTTGTGAGTTTTTGGGATGCCATAGAAGGTGGCAATAGTGGGTGAGGACGGAATGAGAAATTCATATTCAGACTTTGTAATAAGAGTCTGCTCGAAAGCAGAAGAAACTAAATCTTTTAACTCGCAGGCAAACTGAATGGTGGGGTCCTTGGCAAGTCTAATATATGTGTCGGTATTATCGAGAATTTTATACACCCTTTTTTTCATAAAATTCGGCAGACATCAGTACAATATTACCACCTTTGTCTGACTGTTTAAACCCTTAAGGACCACTGACGTACCATGTACATCCTGCCCACGGGTCTCCCTTAGACCCGCGGACGTACATGGTACGTCAGCGGCGCCTAACCCCCCCTCCCGCCCGATACTTACCTCCCTCGCTGGATCCCTCGCAGATCTGGCAGGGAGGAAGCCTTCCCTCCTGATTTGCATGGGCCAGCGAGCTCGATGACATCACCATGCTGCGGAGCCCTCTGTCTCCCCAACCATTGAAGCTAGGGAGATGCTTTTGCGCTGTATAGCATTAACCATTTTGCTGCCGTTAATTAGCGCCAAAACGCGATTTGAACCTTGAGGGGGGGCTGACATCCTGGATGTCAGCCAAGCCTCCAGGTCCCCCCCACCCACTGAAAACCTCACCATATGTGTGAGGATGTCAGTGGGCCAGTTAACCCTCTAGCTGCCATGTAGAGATAAGGGGATCCTAAGGCAGCTAGATGGTCATATTTGACATCATTGGAAAGGCCTGATCATGGCCTTTCCAATGACACCAAACATGACCAGGTTTGGTTTACAAATAAAATATAATAATAATAATAATTAATAATTAATATATATATATTTTTTATTTTTTTTGGTCTGGAGGGGGTTTAGTTTAATAGGACCTAGGCTGTCATCTCAAAATAATTAGCACAAAATGGTCAGAATGAGCGGAGCGCACATAGGTGAACTGGCTCAGCAGTGAAGGGGTTAAAAAGCAAAAACATTTAAAAATTGGGTATTTCTAGTCTCGGGACAAAATTTTTAACCTATTTAGCCAGGGTCTTTTTTGGTGGTTGTAGATTGTGGGGATTAAATTACAAAAAAGTGTGTTTTTACCATTTTCTCATCATATTTCATATTTTTTTATAGTAAATTATTTGATATGATGGAAATAATGGTATTTCTAGAAAGTCCATTTAATGGTGGGAAAAATGGTGTATAATATGTGTGGGTTGCATAAACGAGAAAAAGGAAAATTTGACCTAAACACTAACAGCGCAGAAATGTAAAAACAGCAGCGGTCACTAAAAGACGGATTTGTGTAAAACCGCCCGGTCACTAAGGGGTTAATTATCAATGACTTCTCGGTTTCATGTTCTTTTAAAGCTTTTCTTTCCACAAAGGTAAGATTATCGCTCACTGATGCTATTACATCTGGTTCGCTCAGACGATCAATTTCGGCGCATACTAGGTCACAGAACATTTCTAGATTCCCAAAGTCCTTGAGGTTAGGAGTAAAACGGCTCTTTACACGTAAATTTGTAAGACAATCATGATTGGGTTCCTGTTCCTCCAATAACTCTGTCAGAATTTTTAGACAAGGAAGGTCTGTGGGTTCAAGACCCTAATACTTTAGCCTTTGTTCTTCCTTAATCTTATGCACTTTATGCAGAGCTTGTTTTCGTACAAACAGATGTGTGTCTTTTGTCCACTCGAATTGTCTAAATTAGATACAGGTACGAACGAAAGACCTTTATTGAGGACCGAGATAGGAGTATCTTTGAGCAAAAATTCCGATAAATTTATCACTCTCACACCATGCCCATTGTATGTATTTGATGCATTGATAACATGATTCGATACCTTGGTATTGTTATGGGGGAGTATCTCGCAGCGAGTGTTGGATCGTAAGTTAGTATGTCGATTCAAAGGGCATTTAGCAGGGGCTGATCCTACATTGCTAACCATAGTCCCAGAATGTTTTCCTTTATTAATTGTATACATTTCGATTCCTTTTGTTGTTGCCTCTGTACCCGCGGTAACCCCATTTTTTCCGGTCTCACAGTTTTTCTGGTAGGACATTTCTCTCTAAAAAAGAAACCCCCTTCAAGATACCCCTCCTTAGTGTTGGACTGTGTTCAGAGCTGATGTTACTCTCAACGTCAGTGTCGGTGGATTCACCTTCAGTGGAAGTCCTACCCAATCTGCTCATTTTTCTTACTTTATTAGTTTTCTATACTAGTCCAGTAATATAATCTTCAGAGTCCCGCAAAAATTTGCGTTGCTTTCTATCTTTAATCTCACCCTCAAATGCTAGAGGTGACCCTGGAAATGCCTCATATTTGTTACTTGTGATACGGTTTTATTTTCCATGACTATTTCTTCTTGCTCTTCCTGCGTCTCCTGGAACCTGAAGCTGTCTTGCAGTTTTTGCTGTTACCTTATTCTGCGTCTTCACTAGGTTTCACTAAGTATTTATTCTCTTTCTCCAGGAATCAAGCCTCTGGTTCTTCTAACCCATAAATCTCACGGCGGTCTGACTGCGCAGCAAGCGGCGTTTAAGGACATGGGAGCCGACTGGATCTACGCCATCGAAAACTACACAAAGGAAAATCACCTGAAAATTGTGGGAAAACACGAGGAGATCCTGAAGCTTCTCTGCCAGGTTCTGAAGGAAGTCGACTTCTGCATGGAGAACGAGAGAGACCCGAGGAGCGAAAGGACCAACAGGATGGGATTTGTTCTTAGATATATGAAGAAAGTCGACGATCAGGAAAGAGAAGCACCGCGACGAGAAAGAATTGAAGCAGCGAGCAGAGAGCAGAAAGACTTATGTTCAAGTTCATAATAATAGCAGCAGTTACTCCACGCAATGAATTCCCCAATTCCTTCCTGGTAAAATTCTTTATAAATAAATAAGGAGTAAAATGATTAACCCCTTCACGAACAAAAGATTTTTGACTTTTTTTTATCATAACTTTGTGTCATATGTTTGAAATAAATGTTATCAGTTAAATTAAAAATAAAATGTGCGAAGAAATTGTTATTGTGAGTTTAATTTAAAATAATGTAAATTTGCTAATTTGTCATGTATTGGTTTATCATTCAGAGAAATATCGCTGGGATGAAAGGTTGTAAGTTCTAGATGGCGTCCCTTATGTGTCACATTGTCACAATGGGGTCTGCAATAACAGCATACAGGCAGGTGCAGTAAATATGCTGCAGACAGATAATAAAAGGGTGAGATCTCCTGCTTATGGGGTTTGTAGTGCTCAGAATGAGATTATTAGCAATGCAATATCTGTATTTGCAGCATAATGCCTGTGTGTGGCAATTACAGCAACACCTTGTATCTGTATGTGCTGCATAATGCCTGTGTATGGCAAATACAGCAACACCTTGTATCTGTATGTGCCGCATAATGCCTGTGTATGGCAAATACAGCAACACCTTGTATCTGTATGTGCTGCATAATGCCTGTGTATGGCAAATACAGCAACACCTTGTATCTGTATGTGCTGCATAATGCCTGTGTATGGCAAATACAGCAACACCTTGTATCTGTATGTGCTGCATAATGCCTGTGTGTGGCAAATACAGCAACACCTTGTATCTGTATGTGCTGCATAATGCCTGTGCATGGCAATTACAGTAACACCTTGTATCTGTATGTGCTGCATAATGCCTGTGTATGGCAATTACAGCAACACCTTGTATCTGTATGTGCTGCATAATGCCTGTGTATGGCAAATACAGCAACACCTTGTATCTGTATGTGCCGCATAATGCCTGTGTATGGCAAATACAGCAACACCTTGTATCTGTATGTGCTGCATAATGCCTGTGTATGGCAAATACAGCAACACCTTGTATCTGTATGTGCTGCATAATGCCTGTGTGTGGCAAATACAGCAACACCTTGTATCTGTATGTGCTGCATAATGCCTGTGTGTGGCAATTACAGCAACACCTTGTATCTGTTTGTGCTGCATAATGCCTGTGTATGGCAAATAGAGCAACACCTTGTATCTGTATGTGCTGCATAATGCCTGTGTATGGCAAATAGAGCAACACCTTGTATCTGTATGTGCTGCATAATGCCTGTGTGTGGCAATTACAGCAACACCTTGTATCTGTTTGTGCTGCATAATGCCTGTGTGTGGCAAATACAGCAACACCTTGTATCTGTATGTGCCGCATAATGCCTGTGTATGGCAAATACAGCAACACCTTGTATCTGTATGTGCCGCATAATGCCTGTGTGTCACGGAATGGCCCAACACCCTCAGCCAGGGGCGGTTCACGGTGACACTGATATGGCCATGGACACTTAGGTGCGGTGGCACCCCCGGAGTTTGCGTATTTTATTTAGATGTGGATTTGTGTGTGGTGTAATGAAGTGTCCCCGTTGGTTTATTGTGAAATGTGATTCCCTTTGTCTGCCTTGCCCGCCGCCATTTTCCAATCGCCTCGTGGTCCCGATCTGAATATTCGGATCGGAAAATGGCCGATTCGGACCATCCGGTCGAATCGTAAAATGGTCGATTCGGACCATCCGGTCCGAATCGGCGACTCCCCGATCCGTAACGGCCAATGGGACTTGTGAGGGCGGGCAGGGATTCCCATTGTATTCATAATTGTGTAAAGTTGATAAATGTATGTGATGTGAAAAATAAACTCAGATTTACCAGTGCATCCAGCCTCGCCTGATGACTTTTATTCTCCGCCGCATTAGATTGTCTGAGTATCCCGCGCGGTCTCAGAGTGCGGCGTCCAGCAAAGATCCGAACCGAACCGAACGCCCTGTGCCTGCATCTAGCATCAGGACAGAGGCGCAGCGTGTGGTCATCGGTGCTCAGAATATTCGACCGGGATCCGATCCGAAAGGCGCGGCCGCGTACCGCGCTTCGATGTTGCAAGGGATCGTGATAAGATCCGAATATTCAGCCGCTCCCGTAAGATCCGAAGACTCATCCGTTTAAAGATACGAATATTCCTCCACTTAAGATCCGAATATTCCTCCGCAGCAGATCCGATCTCCGTATTCGGCCGGCCGCTCCACAGACGTCCCACACCCACAAGGTCAGTGAATCAGCTGCTCGAGACGCTGAGTACCGTGTTGCTCAGTGGTTGGGCTGGTTCTACGCAGGGGTCCCCTCCACCGCCCGCTAACCCTTCCCCAGGGTCACACCAGGCCGCACGAGACGCCGAGTGCCGCGACACTCGGTAGTCGGGCCAGCGGTAAGCGCCGGGGCACGCAGATAGAGCACACCCGCAGGCGGACAACATCCCATTCCGTCATACTGTGTATGGCAATTACAGCAACACCTTGTATCTGTATGTGCCGCATATTGCCTGTGTATGTGTAACGGGCGCTGCGGTGCTCACACAAGAGTAGCGAGGTTGAGATCTTTATTGGACAGAAATATCTGCTCGATGGTAGCAAAATAAACAGTATTTTCAGACTTATACTCCTTGACTTTGGAGTATGAACTGCTACTAAGTTCCAAAGGTTTCGAGACCAACGGACAACTTAGAGCACACAACAATAGAGAGAGCTGCAAGACTGGAGTGGGTGTACCAAGGCAGTTAGTTCGACAGTCAATGTATTGTGCAGACTGCATGGCAGTCAATGAACTGACAGACTTAGCGTTTTCTGAGACACTTAAACGGGTATGTTGTACCTTGTAATCACCAGGGTCTATCGACACACATAAAGGCTTAAGGATTGTGCAAGCCTGGGTACACTTGGCAAACTGAGCAAGATGAACATAAGCAGAAAAGAAGCAGTATTTTGTTATTGCGGATTGTACAAGCGCCATGCACGATCGTATATCATAAACCTTAGACCTGGAGCAGGACCCCGATAAGGCTTTAGTTAGTACACCAGAGCAAGATGGGAATCTCCCCATGAAGCGAGTAAAACCCCAAGCAGCCTGCATAGGGTTAAACCAGCGACGCACAGCCCTAGCCAACATTATAGCACGTAACATGAGAATAGTCAAAAACCAGCTGGGTCAAAATCAGGAGTAGGGATGAGCTGTTTGGTTCGATTGTGCTCGGAGTTCGATTCGAACATCGCCAGTTTGGATGTTCGCGCATTACGAACATTTTTCAGCGTGTTCGCCGCATGTTCGCAAACAATGGACCACAATGCACTTTTTCCACTGGCCTGAAGCTTGTAATTGGCTACAGCCTGCCCTGCACCTGACCACAGTTTAGGAGCAAGACAGGTGCAAGACTATGCCAATCACGGCTCATAGTCCTGATTGGGCAAATTTTGTCCAATCATGGGCTCACAGAGCTAAGTCCCGCAGCACACTATATAAGGCATGAACCCAGCCAGCACGTGTTTTTCTGCAGGAGGAGATTGTTCTGTCAGTGTGTCTTCTCACTGCCAGTGATAGCTATTGGGGGGGTCTCACTTGTTGGAGATATCTGG
>RXON01004490.1:0-50294 GCA_009667805.1 Leptobrachium leishanense | reverse complement strand
TAGTACCCCAGTCACTCTCTCTCTCCAAGTACCCCAGTCACACTCTCTCTCTCCAAGTACCCCAGTCACACACTCTTCTCTCCAAGTACCCCAGCACACTCTCTCTCTCCCAATACCCCAGTCCACAACACTCTCTCTCTCCAAGTACCCCAGTCACTTCTCTCTCTCTCCAAGTACCCCAGTCACTCTCTCTCTCTCCAAGTACCCCAGAGTCACTCTCTCTCTCTCCAAGTACCCCAGTCACTCTCTCTCTCTCCAAGTACCCCAGTCACTCTCTCTCTCTCCAAGTACCCCAGTCACTCTCTCTCTCTCCAAGTACCCCAGTCACTCTCTCTCTCTCCAAGTACCCCAGTCACTCACTCTCTAGCTCTCTCTCCAAGTACCCCAGTCACTCACTCTCTCCCAGTACCCCAGTCACTCACTCTCCAGTACCCTCCCCCGTCACTCACTCTCTCCAGTACCCTCCCCCGTCACTCACTCTCTCCCAGTACCCTCCCCCGTCACTCACTCTCTCCCAGTACCCTCCCCCGTCACTCACTCTCTCCCAGTTACCCTCCCCCCTCACTCACTCTCTCCCAGTACCCTCCCCCGTCACTCACTCTCTCCCAGTACCCTCCCCCGTCACTCACTCTCTCCCAGTACCCTCCCCCGTCACTCACTCTCTCCCAGTACCCGTCCCCGCACTCACTCTCTCCCAGTACCCTCCCCCGTCACTCACTCTCTCCCAGTACCCTCCCCCGTCACTCACTCTCTCCCCAGTACCTCCACTCCTGCAGGGCTGCCAGCGGCGGGGGCTGGAACAGGGCTTCAAGAGGGACTGATAAGCATGGTACAGGGTGTTCCGTTGAATAATGCTGCGCTGCTTCATGTGATTCACGTCAGTGTTAAGGAAGAGTCGGGACAGGACCAGAATTTTATGTCCTGGTCCTCCCTTCTGGACGCTGAGTGCTAAATCACCGCCGGTGTGGCAAAACTGGCGGACACCTTGCTGATCCCTGCTGGAAAATATTAGTGGTTCAAATTTCTTTTGAAATTTTGCTCCCCCTAAGAAAATTGCGCCCGAGGCACCCCCCCACGCTACGCCACTGGTGATTAGTGAGGACAGGTAGTGAGGAGCGGAGTTAGTGAGGGTTTTGTAGGTCAGGGTAAGGATTTTGAATGTAATTCTGCAGTGGATGGGGAGCCAGTGAAGGGAGCGGCAGAGACAGAGCAGCGGGTGAGGTGGATGAGCCTGTTCTTGTTATTTGGGGTTTTCTGTTAAGAGAGCTTTCCTAAATTCCCACTTGGCATAAGAGGTTGTGAGGCTTCCAAAAAGAGACTGCTTTAGTTCACTGGTAAATAAACTAATCGGCATGCTAATCCCTGCTGTGCATATTTTTTTTCCCACCTATAGTACTTTTTGTTACATTGTCACATCAATGAAGCCATGTGCTTTGTTATGCAGCCTATCCTACAGGGATTGTGGAGCCACACAAACTTTCCAGCACTATCATTCTGATTAAAAGCAGGGTGAGGTGCCCGTGGCCGCCTGTACACACAACACTGCTGGAGAGAGACCAACATGGGGTTAATTTGTTCATTTATAGGTGAGATGGTATCGGTTTCAAATGGTCTTCTTTGTTTTCGTACGTTATAAATATTTAACTATTGCTTTCAAAAGGGCTGTTTTTGTATTCCCCACACACCCTCTGATTGTTACTACTGATCGCATGGCAACTGAAACTTGCGTTTTTGATGGTTGTATCATTCTTGTTTTGGGGTCTGTGTGTGTCCATTTGTTAATCCTTTTTTATGGAGATACAGAAACAGAAGGGGGAATGGGAGAAATGCATCTGACGGTTACAGCTAAAGTAAAATACATGTATAGACCATAAAGATATCCTCAAATTAATCGGTTTGGCTGGTTTACAATCACAATCTCGTGGGCGCGAAAAAAACTTCTTGCGATAAGGCACTGCGTTAAAAATGCGTTAAAAATGTAGTAAATATTTTTTGTAAAAAATATTGTAGTAAATAGGGACAATTTAATAAAAAAAAATCTGAAAAAATCGGCATATTCATGAACGTTTTTCTATATAGGTTACCACCATCCTTGGGTTGTTGTTCTGATGTTTGTATGGTAAACAAAGAATGTTAGAAACTATAAGGTTTTAGGGTTGAGGTTAGTGTTGGGGTTTACCCTAACACTAAAAGTAACCCTAATGCTAAACCCTAAAACTATTTTCTGTGGCGACCTGATGATAGAAGACCCTTTGTCCTGGTGCAAATAATAGTGAAGTAGGAAAACAACATGGAAAAAATGACAAATATATGATTTTAACCCCTTAGGCCGGGGTCAGACGAACGTTTTTAAGAGCGGAAGGAACGTCCGTGAGAGTGGACGTTCCTTCCAGTCGGACGTCCGTCTCGTCACCTCGCTGAGCGTTGTCGGTGCGCTCAGCGCTGCAAGGCTCGATCTTTCTATGGAGGATCGTGCCTTGCAGCCCCGTCGAACGTGCGTTGTGCTTTCAGCACAGCCGCTGTAGCGTGCACAATTCGTGCGCGTGCTACAGCGTGTGGCCGACCCCGTCGCAGCATCATAATGCTGCGACGGAAGCAGGAAGGCACGTCGGTACGGGCGCACAGTGTGCTCGTCTGACCGCAGCCTTGAGGACCATTGGTCTTTAAAGTCAATGCATTTATGATGGAACAGCTCTGTCGTTGGTCCTCAAGGGGTTAAACCCATTACATAGCTCAAATAACGAACTGGTAAGTATAATTACAATTTAATAATTGTCTAGTTATACCTATGGTTTGTTTTTCTGTTATTTTTTGGGAGAGGTTGTGTTCAAAAGGAGAATACCCATCTACAGTAAGGCTAGGGTCAGACGAGCGTGATTTCTACGGACTGTACGTCCGTGCACACGGACGTACGTCAGTACGGAAGACACAGTAGTGGCCACACAGTCCGTTTTTTTCAATGACGTATATTTTGATGGATGTAGGAGGGAAAATAAATTAAAAGCAAAACCATTTTGTCCGTGAAAAATGCTGGACGTATAAATGCAGTCCGTGTGATCACTCACACACAAAGCTATGCGGACGTTGCGGACGCAGCGCACTTTGTGCGGCTGTTCTAGTGGTTGTACGTTCTTGCCTGCCTTGCGTCCGTTTGCCGCGGCCGTGGTGCGTCCGCAGTTCAGTGTGGACGTACTTTGTGTAACAGGCTCCAATGGACTTTCTTTCATGCTATCACGGACGTACTTTTAAGCGCAATCACGGACGTGAACACTACGCTCGTCTGACCCCAGCCTAACACTTAAGGGAATGTCCAGACGACAATCCAATGGCTCTCAATGCATGCACATTGATACACTCTGGAGGGAGCTGGGTCTCAGTTTGGTTCCCACGTCCGGATCTTTTATTGATGACGCTTAGATCAGGATTTGCTGAATCAACCCTGGAAGAGCCCCTCTTCTTGGAGAAGGGTGAAGGCATTTGGATTGCTGTCACCACTCAATTTACTGTGTGTGTTCCCAGTGTCTAGAAGTGGGCCTTTAAGAGGTTGAACTGCTGTAGAGATTGTCGCCTCACGGGTTAAATCTCTCACAAGTGTTAATCTAATAGCCAAACAAGGTTTCCCAGTTTATATTGGATTTTGCAAGGACACAGTTTAAATGGCCAGACATCTAAAGTGCATGAAGTGCTGATCTCTGGGTTCTTCACTTAGTGCGCTATCTTTACTCCTTGTGTATGTCAGCATCCTGTTACTCATTTAAAGGAAACCTGTAAACATTTGTCAGTTTGTGTTGCTAATCCCTGGGTGCTATCTGATTTGATTGTTTGGGTTTCTTTTAGTTGTAATTAATGGGTAATATTATTTAAGGGGTTATTCATTAAGCGACAAACTTGCCAACAGATTGCATGTATGATGCAATTTCGTGTCAGTTTGTCTATTCACTAAAGTATCCGCAAAATACTGGCAAATTGACAGAAAAATATGGTGCAGTTCGGCGGCAGCGAAATTGTCTCATAGAGAAGTAATGGTTAATCTATCCAGTGAAAGCCGAACTGCACTGAAATGTCAGTGAAATGCACTGGTTTTCGGTGGTTCAGTTCAACAGGTTTAAACAGGTGAATCCCATAGGATTCAATGTAAAAAAATATTATCGTTTTTATTCGACAGTTTTAATTTTTTTCAGCAAAAAACATTTATTATTGGAACTTTTGTATTTTTTAGACAAAATTTCTGATTCCGAATTATTATTTGTTTTTTTAAATTCTGTAACACCTTTTTTATTTTATTTTTAAGGACCTTTTTTTTATTAGGCACATTTTAATGCATTTTTATTGTTTTTAACACCTATTAAAATGATAGCAAAGCGCCATTTGCATTTTTTTTTTCTTCCCTTCTGCAGTTTGGTTGTGTAGGGCGGTCAGGACTGTGGAGCTCGGCGGTCTTCAGCAACTCAATTTTCGACGCACTTCGGTATCGCCGTACACACGTCATACATATTCACTTCTGTATCCACCTACACACGTCCTACATACATACTTCTGTATCCATGTTCACACCTCATACATATACACTTCTGTATCCACGGACACACATGTCATACAAATACTCTTCTGTATCCACGGACACACGTCATACATATACACTTCTGTATCCACGGACACACATGTCATACAAATACACTTCTGTATCCACGGACACACATGTCATACAAATACACTTCTGTATCCACGGACACACAAGTCATATAAATACACTTCTGTGTCCACATGCACATACTTTGTACAAATGCCAATGAAAATCCTCACAAGGGGCAAGAACGGAATCTTAATGAGTATCTCACAAGTAAACATTCAATGGAATAATAATAGAGATCCTCTACTAACTATACATTTTTTGAACTGTAACTCTGTCGGTGTGGTGTACCAACTTGTTTTCCATTGTGGCAAAAAGTATATTGGCAAAACCATCCACCCATTAAAGTTCCGGATATTGGAACACATAAGATCCATTAGACTTCACAAGGACACGTCTGTCGCGAGACATTTCCAAGCTTGTAACGTTTGCTCACTTAATAACATGAAGTTTTTGGGCATTGAACAGATTAAACCTGGCCCTAGGAAAGGCAATCTTGACAACAAATTGCTCCAACGTGAAGCTTACTGGATCTATCAATTTAACACCCGGTCACCTTTTGGTCTCAATGAAGGGTTTACCTTCACTCCATTTATATAGATATTAATTACCAATTTTCGTATTAATATCACCGTTGCCTTGCCCTCTCTTCTTTTATCATTTAATTCATCTCATTATGATTATTATTCGTCTCGTATTCACGAAGTTTATTATATGTGTAGCGCTGTGTTTAATTCCCTGTCGTGGCAGTACCTATTTTTGGCCACCGGAGGGAGACAAGCGCGATACGAGACATTGAACATTGGGACTACATTTCCCGGCATGCTTTGGGAATGGACACAGGAAGTGGGTGGGACACAGACCCTTACATCCTGAGCCTTGTGGAGAGAGCTGGCAGAGCGCGCCAGGGAGTGAGAGGAGCAAGACGCAGAGAAGCAGAACGAGACCGTGACTAGGCCGGAGCGCAGCTGGGGCCTGACAGAGCTAGAGACTGGGTTATTCAGCCTTACCAGAGGAAGACCCAGTGATTCACAGGAATACCCACGCTGATACCAAGTGAGCGAGAGGACCCCGAGTTAGGAGCACCTCAGATCGATCGGACAGGGAGAGCAGGCGGTGAGCTGGACATCTTGCAGCAGCTACAGAAAGGCAAGACAGCGGATCCGGTAGCCCAGAGAATCCCAGCCAAGATCGAGCGGAGAGACGTCCTGGGTCGAGCGGAGCACCAAGTATCTGGCGGATGGGTGAGAGGCCTTCCAGGCCGTTTGTGAATAAAGAAAGCACGCTGCTGTTTGTTTCCAAAACCCACAGGGCCCCAACTTGACTAGTCGAAGATACCTCATAAGCAATTCACTGGCCAGTTGAATATTGTACCCGGGTACCATAACACACACACGTTAACATTCTGGGACATAACCTGTGCGGGACTCACTCCCCAAACGAAAATGGACATTAACCAAGGATAACTACACCAAATTGATATATACATCTGTAGCGCTCACTCCCGGAGGAGCCGCTGAAATTGAACCTCGGGTCAGTCTCCCCGCACTAGGGAATAAATATACTCCAGCACCGTTGTGGTTTTTATAAATTATATAGTTTACTAGAATAAATGGCATATAATGAATAACACGGTGTTCGTATATATATTTACAGTACTTCGTAATGCGGGAAACGCGCAGCGGAAAAGAAATACGATGCTTCGTAATTCGAGAAACGCGCAGCGGAAAAGAAAAGGGAAAATATATATCTTTAACCCCCTTTTCTCATTACCTTTCATCATTTAAAATTCTCTTGCCCTCACCCCTAGGCCAATTAGGTCATTAGCAATTATACAGGACCTAGTACATTGCTTACGCGCATAATCAAAAGTCTGTTTATGTCCACTTTTATACATTTCCCACAATATGGTTATGTTGCTCCGACTATGTCTTCGGCAGGGCTGTTTATTATGTCTTTCATTGATCCATAAGGGCAATCGGACATGTGTTTATCCTGTTCTTTTATCACGATATCTGTGTCATGTTCAAATTTTGTACAATTATTGTGGTTGACATTTATTTATTTATTTATTTATAAAGGATTTTACCCGGAAGGATACATTGAGATTTCTCTCGTTTTCAAGTAGGTCCTGGGTTCAAGAACATTGAGTGGTTACAGAAATACAAAATAGTAAAATGCAAGATATTAACACATGACCTTTGATTATTATAAATTTTTTCCTGATCGCGGATGCGTGTTTTCTTGTGATTTTACTGTATCGTGTCAAGTTTCATCAAGGATCGGATCTCCGCCTTGGCGTCTTTACCTACTGGGCATTATGGACGTTAGTGGGTTTTCATTGGCTATCGGTTCCCATGTGACCCCAGCATTAGGCAGCGTTGTCCGGTACTCGCTCAATTAGTCATGTCGGACGCATTGGTCGCCTTTTTTCTACTGGCTTACAGCTTCCGTGTGACCACTGACGTACCCGGAAGTAACCACAACGGTTGATCCCACCCGCCCGTTTGCAATGTTACAGCTGTGCTTCATTAGTTTCCTACTTGTATATACTGGGGTGAGTGCTATTGGCAAGTCAGCTCTAGACTAAGCCCGCACGGGCGAAACGCGTCGAGCCATGCCTCTTCTTGTTTTTTTTTTTGTATTTAAAATTTTTATTATTATGAAAGCACATCAACTGCATAAAAACTTCAATGGCCACGCAGGGCCGTACAGCAGCAAATACAACGAGATATCTCGAAATGAAAAAAGGATAAGAAGGGGCGAGTGAAACGGAACAAACTCAGGTGGGAAAAATCTGAAAAATAAAAATTATATTGCAGTCCGACAGTGGGGCATCAGGAAAAAAGGGGGGGAGGTAATAAAAAAAAAAAAAAAAGGGGGGAAGATAAGGGAAACCATTAAAACGTGGCATTTCTGGCTCACCCCGACACCCCTTAGGAGGCCGGGGGCCATGAAAGAGGCCACATGGCTGGGAGACCTAGGGCCAAGAGGATGGCCAGAGCCTAGGTTGCCACCCTAGCGGCTCGCCCAGGCTACTACCCAATTGTCCCATATTAAAAAAAAAAAAGGAGGAAGGTAATCCCGGCGCCCCTGTAGGTAACTCGTAAATCCCAGACGTCAACAAGGTGGTCTGCACGGTCACTCGGACAGACAAACACAATTAAGGAGAGAGGGGAGAATCAAAAACCTTGGCAGACAGTCCTAGAACAGGTAGAGTCTCAAGTGCTAAAGAAGGGGGGGTGTAAACACGGCATAACAGCAGGTGGGGGTACACACTCGGCGAACAATGAGAGGGAGGTTGTCCACAAGGTGCGAAATATATCTGGAGAGGGGATCAAGGAAAAGGCCATGCGGGGAAGGCGATACCAGCCAGGGACCCCAAAGCGTCGCCAACCATCTCAGCCAGTGTCCAGAGAATGAGTAGGGCAACCGGGATCCTGCGGCGCACCGATCCCCAAGGTGGCTACCACCTCCCGTGCCTCTTCCAGGGTTGCCGACGAATATGTCTTGCCTTTCCAGGTCAAAACGAGAGTGCCCGAGGCCCCCCAACGATAACGGACCTCTCGGTCCCGAAGTAGAGTAGTGATTTCTCTGAATCGCCGTCGAGCAGCCAGACCCAGGAAGGGCAAGTCCCGGTACAGAATAACACATGTAGAGGCATATTCGACTTTATAGGTGGGACCAGCCGCAGCAATAAGCTGAGACTGGGTAAGCACATCCTTGGCCATCACAACGACATCGCGGGGTGCATTTTCGGGTGCAGTGGCAGCCTTCCTGAGCCTCATCGCCGAGGCTATAAGAGATTCCAGCGGAGCTGCAGCATTTGGGAGGAGATGAGACGCCAAGCCCTGGACAAAGGCAAGAAGCCGCTCAGCATGTACCTCCTCCGGGATACCCCGTATCCGAATGTTCCGGCGTCTATGTCGGGTCTCCAAGGCTAGCACCGCGGAACTCAGGCGGGCAACCTGAGATTGGAGATAAGCGACCCTGGCATCTGTGGCGACCAGGGACGCCGCTGTTTCCTGGGAGTGAGTATGGACCTCGGTGACCTGGGTCTGCAATGTTTCCACTGCTGTGTGCATCTCAAGGAGGTCACTACGCCACAGGCCCCTAAAGTCTTCCATGACCTTTTGTAGGTCTGCCATAGTGAGTGGCGGAGCTCGGGTACGTGGCCCTGTGTCGCCAGTTCTCGACTTCGGGGATGGGGGTGGGCCCGCCTCATCTGAGGAGCCAGAATAGGCCGGAGCCTCACCTTTGCCACTCCGTTGTCCACCGTCCCGTCCCACTCCCAGGGAGACTCGAATGTCCGGAAGGCGCGGGCCCTCTGCCTCCCCTAACTTCCTCGTCTTCTTCCCCATCCCGGGCATATGCTGCTCTCTCGGGGTCTCTGATCCAGGCCGCCTCGAGGTCCGAAAAAACAGGCCTCAAAATGGCCGCCGGAGTGAGGAGTCACCGAAAATGACCCGTAGCTCTACCACAGCAGCCCCCAATACGGGTCAGAGGGATCTTGAGCCCGGCAGCAAACAAACCAAGGAGAGCACGCCAAAATAAAATTAAGGTACCGGCCGCGATCACCCGATTTTCCTAGGCGCGGACCGGAGCACAGCAGATAGGCGACCGCTCTCCTCGGCAGCTAGCTTCTTGTTTGTTTTTAACTGCATTGTTGATGGTTGGTTAGCGTTTGGGTCTATTGTCATGTTGCTTGGCTCCCCCGTCTCTATTCCTTAGTGACTGGTTACGTATGATATACATACATAGATTAAAAAAGGAAATTAACAAAGGATTGTGTATTTTTTTTCTGGGGTCTTATCTGCATTAACCTTTTGGTGGACATGTTTGTCACTTTATACACATAGACCACTTCGTCCACGAACACTAAATAGTACAAGTAGATTTCATTATTCACATACAAGCACTTCCTAGAAATACATGTATCCACAGACAATTCCTATATACACAATTCTGTATCCATGTTCACACAGACACTTTATACAATACGACGCTGCAGTGTTTGTGTGTGATATTTATATAGCACATACAGACCTAAGACTAGGACGGCCAGGGCTCGGGCCTACAAGGTTCTCACCTCTCTCTGAATAACCCTGACAGTCCCCATGTGAAAATGCGAAGCAATGTATACTTAAAAAGATAGTTGAGGGGAAAAGGTCAGATTCAGCTATTTTAACCTAATCTGTAAATCTCCCCCCCCCCCCCCCACCAAATATATTGATCTCCTAAGTGGTGACCTTCTCATTCTGCTTCCTTTACTGGATCTTCATAAACCATTGTTACTCTGGGGAGATAAACAGACACTAAAGGCTGACACGCAAACACCGAGGAACACTGGTAAAGACTGACATGTGTAAACAGGTGCACCGCCATGACAATGGGAGGCAGATTATGAAACGAGAGACTGTGACACAGGTGCATGGGGTAAAGCGGTATATGGTGATATTAACCTGATAGACATGTAGAAATCTGCATATCCTTTATATAGTGCTACAAATTCCGCAGCGCTTTAGGCTCGGGTCAGACGAGCGCATTCTGTGCTGACTGTGCGTCCGTGCGCAACGGACGTACTTTCTGACTGACGACAAGGTAGTGGCCACACGGTCCGTTTTTGTGACTGACGTTTTTTTTGACGGATGTAGAAGGGAAATAAAATTAATATGAAAAACCATTTTGTCCGTCAAAAATGCTGGACGTCAAAAATGCAGCCCGTCTGACTACGTTTCATCACACACACACAAAGCTATGTGGATGTTGCAGGCGTGGCGCACTCCGCACGTCCGTTCTAGCGGTTTTACGTTCTTGCCTAACTTGCGTCCGTTTGCCGCCTCCGTTGTGCGTCCGCACTTTGTGTGTGGGTCTCCATTGATCATAATTGTATGCTACCACGGACGTTAGAATGTGCGGCAACACAGACGTGAACACTGCGCTCGTCTGACCCGAGCCTTACAAGTTCGGTGGTCAAGAGGAATACCACACATGGATGATGACCTGATTCAGGGGTCCCTGTTCCCGAGGGAATTTACAATCTATGAGATGTACAAGTATTTTATGAGGTAGGCGCATCCATATCGTTAGGTTTCTTACCCAAGGACACTCGCTGGTGACGTCTTCTGAGTGGGATCGAGTCGTCTTTCCATGATTGTAGATCAGTGACCTGGTGGTTAGGTTGAACCTGTTTCTCGTAAAGTCGAGACTTGCTTCTCCACAGTTGTATTGGAGGGATGCGCTGAATGGTATCTTGACTTGATTCCCCACGGCCGAAGGGTAGAGACGTTACCACTGGACTCCACAGCCGATACTGTGTGGTAGGCAAGTATATACCGTTAGGTGTCTTGCCCGAGGACACTTACTGGAGAGGTGCTCTGGCTGGGATACGAACCTGGGTCTCCGCGGTTATAGAGCAGTGATGTTACCCCTACTCCACCCAGCCAGTACGGAATGTATGTCCTAATGTGCATGCTAATACAAACTCCATACAATTCATTGGTTAAAAAAAAAATGGTTTCCTTAAATGCAATATTAAGTAAAAAGAAACCCATGCCCCTCCCTTTGTCATAATCCATTTACCTAGTGTACATACATATGCAAATTGCATATCTTGCATACTTTTCGCACACAAGATAAACTAACATTCCTTCCACTCTGACGCCCGTCCGGCCGCCTCGCTGAGCGCAGGTAGTGCGCTCAGCGCTGCAAGGCTCGATCCTCCTATGGAGGATCGCGCTTTGCAGCCCCGTCAAACGCGGGCTGTACGCTTTGACGGGGAGACTTTCTGAAAGGACGCCTGCTGTAACGTTCGCAATTCGTGCGTGCGCTACAGCGTGTGGCCGGCCTCGTCGAAGCGTCACAACACTGTGACAGACGCCGGGAGGCACGGCAGGACGGGCGCACATAGTGCACTCATCTGACATGGCCCTAAGTAATCTAGTTACAACTTCTATAAGTGCTAGTGTTCCTTTGTCTTGCACATGGTGAGTATAGTTTGCCTTAGAATAGAATTCACACATGTATTAAGCTTTTCTATCACTTTTCTTGTTATTGTCTCCATTTGGACTTTTTTCTTTTTCCATGCGTGCGCTGGTTTGCCTCATGGGAAATGTAGATCACAAACTACTGATTGTGTAAAGCTTTATATTTTTTTTTAAATTTATGCTTTTTTATTTAAAGACTATCAGGGTTATTCAAAGAGATCCGAAAGGTAACCGAACGCTGAAAATCAGCGTTCGGTTACCTTACTTGGCCATTTGGCTATCCCGAGAGCAGGCAATACGCCAAATCCTGGCGAATTGCCTGCATATTCGGTACCTGTTCGATGGCAGTGAAATCCCCATAAAAAAGCACTGCTTCGGCTATTCAGAGAACACAAACCAGCAGTGAAAGGTTCCCGAAATGCCCTGCCATTCGGTGGTTTCATTCGACAAGTTTATTCAGGAGAATCCCATAGGCTTCAATGTTAAAAATATTCCCGTTTTAATTCAATATCTATTAAACCGTTCATTATAAAATTCTGCTGTAAAGAGTCTCTTTATTTATAGATTTTTTAGGATATTTTAAGCATTTTTCTTGATTTTTTTTTTTTTATTTTTTTTTTATTTTAAGTTTACTTATTTTTTTCTGTAACAGCCCTCTTTATTATCATTCCCTGGACCTCATATGTAAATTTCAGACATTTTCGCTCAGTAGTTTCTTTGCAAACAGCGTTTCACTTTTCAAACATTCAAGCAAACCATTTTTCTAATTCACTCCATTAGTCTACGGTGTCGGCTTTTTCCGGCGGCTGCGCTGCGTGTGACCGGCTCCTGCTTGGGTTTTACCTGCGTCTTCGGCGGGTCAATCCAGATGTTTTTGCGTGTTTCGGCGTGCATTCGCCGGGTTTTTGCGGTGACTTTTCGTCCGGTTTGCGGCAGCTTTTCCCTGCGCTTCGACGGCCCTGTCGTGCTTGCTGAATACACCGCAGGGTCGCCGAAATGGGATCGCCGAATCGGCCCGAATTGAAGAGACCGAAAAGTCACTGAACGTGCGGTGACTTTTCGATTCTCTTTGAATAACCCTGTATAAATTTATGTTTTTTTTGCCAATTGCTGGGGTGGGGTGACTCACATGAGCAACTATTAAAACATCTTCCAGCTTTTAGTGGAAATTCTGCTTTGATTCTAAGTAGGTATTTGGAAATCAGATTGTTCTCTGTGGATGCCCTGGGGAAATGATAATGTAAGGTGTGTGATACAGGCCTATCTACTTCACTGCAGGGGTTGACCGTAATAAATGGCATTCAGGTGTTGGCAAGAAGTGGTTGGTGGTGATTCTTTTTTCTTGCTAACACTCAGACCGTAATTATGTATTTACAATGCGGAATCTGCTCAGGGATAGAACTGTAGATGGTTTATGCACAAAAGCATGAGGGAGTTGTATACATTTGCACAAAAAACACTGATGGTGCCTCCGGGGCGGCAATGCGTGATTTATTTGCCATAGAAACATAGACCCTACAGGTATGAATGAAGACTCTCCTCATCTTTCCAGTGATTCACATAGGTAATGTGTGTGTGTCTCTCTTAAAATTTCAGGTCCCAAGCTACTAGCCAGGCCTTAAGAGTTACTCGCCACCCAACCCTAAACACACACTCTAAAATTGTTTAATTATCATTAATAAAATAACAAAGCAGTGTAAACATAAAGGAAAATGTGTGGCGTGTATCACAGAGCTCCACTGCAATAAACCTCATAGTAATGTGCAGTGTGTATGAGCGTGCGTTTTATTACTGTGGAGCTCCCTGATACATTCATACACACCGCACATATATGTCAGGAAGCTCCACGGTAATAAAACTCACGCTCATACACACTGCACATTACAGTGAGTTTTATTGCTATGGAGCTCTGTGATACATTCACACACTGCACATTACTGCGTTTTATTGCTGTGGTGCTCTGATACAGTAATGCGTAGTGCGTATGAGTGTATCAGAGCACCACAGTAATAAAACTCACAATAACGTGTGGTGTGTAGGAGCATATCAGAGCTCCAATGCCTTTTTTTATACCCCCTCTCATTCTTTTTACCCATACCCTCTCTCGCATTATTTTTACCCCTTCCCTCTTTCATTTTACCCCTTCCCTCGCTTGCATTCTCTTTACCCCCTCCCTCTCTTTTTATCCCCTCCCCCTCATTCTTTTTTTCACCCCCCCTCCCATTCTCACTTTTTGCACCCCCTCATTCGTTTTTTTCACCCTATCCTGTTTTCCACACCCTCTCCCATTCTTTTTTTCACCCCCTTTCTTTTTTTCCCCACACCCTCTTTCTCATTCTTTTTTTTCACACCCTTTCCCATTCTGTTTTTTTTTTCACCCCCTCTTATTCTTTTTACAGCCCCGAAACACTTACAAATTGAGCAGATTGTGCTGCTCTGTCCTCCGTCTATTCTGCGCGCTCCATTGGTGCCGCCCCTCCTGCTCGTCACCTGACCCACTCATGTGATGCATCGCAGACTCGCAGCACTTATGCTGCGAGTGTGCGATGCTTCATGTGGGTGGGCAGGTGAGCCGCGAACGTAAATCTCGCGGGAGGGGGCAGCGCTGAACAGACAGCTCCGGATTCAGACTCCGAGAGTCCGATACCAGAGCCGTCAATTAAGGAGACGGCCCACTGAACCGGGCACCAGCAACCGACTGTTCAGTCTGCCCACTCGCCCTCAGCTATTTTCCACTCGCCAAATGCGAGCAGGCGAGTGGAAATTTTGGTTTGTGTGTGTGTGTGTATATATATAGATATGTATGTATGTGTATGTATAGATGTGTATGTATATATATATATATATGTTGTGGTGGAGGAAAAATGTGAGATAAAATGCCTCCACACTATAATAAGTGTGTTTTATTATTGCAGAAGCCACCTGCACATCACAGCAATTCGATGAATTGCATCCCAGAGCTCCTGTGCCACATTCCCCATACGCAGCAAGGAATTCTGGGTAGGATATGCAAATGGCATCTGTCTCACTTTTCTGCATCCTGGGTCTGTAATTAACAGAACCCTAAAATCAATGCCATGCCACGCTGTGACTTTCTAGCAGAGATAAGGTTTATGCAACTGGTCAAAGCCACTCCTAGGGCAGCGCTGTTTTGGGTTTGTTGGACCCTCATCAGCAGGAGCTAGGCATGATGACCAGTTGCAGTGGATGCTTGGACCCGTAGGGTAAATCCGTGCTTACAAGGGTTGTGGTGGAGGACAAAAAGTGAGATAAAAAGCCTCCACGCTATAATTAGTTATATATATATATATATCTCCACCCAAAGACCTTTCAATGATTTTATAAGGGTTTTTACAGATTTTAAAGGAAGGACCTTTCTAGACGGGGGGTACATAGACACTGTGACAGGCTTGCGCTTCATATAATCATGGCTTGTGACCAAATCATTCTTGGGTGCTTTAAAATCTTTAAAATAATATTGTAGTGCTCTCTGTATGTTATATTTACTTGTTTTAGAAGCACCCTCGTGTAATGCTTTGTTTAGGATGAGTACAAGCTTTCCCACTGCTGTGTGTGTGTGTGTGTGTGTGTGTGTGTGTGTGTGTATATATATATATATCTATATATATATATCAGGAAGTAATCGTACCCCTTTGTTATAAAGGTTGCAGTCTTACTCTGAAATTTTTAAAAACATTTTTTTTTCACATCGCTGTGCACTTAATGCCCCGTAATGACAAATCGAAATGGCAAAAAAAAGCATTTGACAATATTGCAAATTTATTGAAAAGAAAATGTAAATAATGCGTTGACGTATGTTTTCAGAGTGACCCTTACTTAAGAAACTAAAAATAGTTTATCATGTAAAGTATATATTAGGAGTGTTGAAGCACCCCAAAACGCATATTTGTTGAGCGCAGTTAATAAGGGTCTGCAAGACCCACATCCATTATGCATTTGTCTGACCCTTAGTTGAAGCACCTCTACCAGCTATTACAGCTTCGAGTCTTTGGGGGGGGGACAAGTTTTGCACCCCTGAATTTGGGTATTTTCTCACATACCATACACACGCTATTTGTTGCTATTGTGGAGCTTGCATGGAACCGGCTGTGGCCAGTGTCAGACGAGCGTTTTGAAGAGCGGAAGGAACAACCGTGAGCGTGGACACTCCTTCCACTCTGATGCCCGTCTGGCCAACTCACTGAGCGCAGTTAGTGCGCTCAACGCTGCAAGGCTCGATCCTCCTATGGAGGATCGCGCTTTGCAGCTCCGTCAACGCGCGTCCTAGCGCTTTGACAGAGAGGTCTGCTGCACGGACGCAGCACGGCCGCTGTTGCGCGCGCAATAGCGTCTGGCCGGTCCTGTCGCATCGTCACAACGTTGCTACAGATGCCATAAGCCACGCCGTTACAGGCGCACCTAGTGCACTCGCCTGACACTGGCCTAAATAGACCAACACACAATAATAGTGCAGTACTAAAACACAACGGGCCATATTACGTAGTTGGTGCTAACTTAACCAGAGCTTTTGTAAACTTCCCAGAGCCATTATAATCTATGGAGGTTTTAAGTTTACAACAGCTCTGGTTAAGTTAGCACCAACATTGTAATCCTGCCCAAAGCGTTTCTCAAAGGGACATACTTGAAAACGAGAGAAATCTCAATGTATCCTTCCTGGTAAAATCCTTTATAAATAAATAAATATGCGTTCTGATCATTCAATGCTAATTGGTTACATTGCCCAGAGCGTCCTTGTCGCTTTCCTCTCTAGAGGGGCTCCCAGAGGGCTGATATAGCCCTCCAAGCGCAGTGGCTTGGCTCCTTCCAGAAGCTCAGATCAGGGAAGGCTGACCTAAGCTTCAAACATTGAGACCAGGAAGTAAGAATTCAATTCAGATCCCCTGGTCTCCCCACCTGCCATTACATTGACTGGACGCTCTCTGGAGCGCCGTCCCCCCTTCCCACACCCTGTGACATGCTCTGGTTTCCTGAACCAGCATCATGTCCTGTCCAGAGAATTAAAGATACAGCACTGCGTTGGATACCTGGCGAGCTCTAAAACTAAAGTGTTAAATGCGAGAGGGTCGGGAGGGGTTAATGTTTAACCCCTCCCTCCCCCTCCCATTCTAACCCTTGAGCAGTAATACCACACATTGCACATCAGATGTTTTAAAAGTACAAGTCTCATGATGCTTGGTCACACTTAAGACTAGCTGAGCACAGGACTGGACTGACCATTAGGACAGTAGGGCACTGCCTGAGGGCCCCGGCCTTGGAGGGGGCTCCCCCTAAGATTTACCTTCTATGGGTTTCCACGCCAACACAGATAAAGGTCATTGGGAAATAGTATCAGCAGCCAGCTTGAGTCTGGATACATTCTGTAACAACTCATACATATGGGCAGTGCTTGCAGGTGGGCTGGTACAATGAGGGCCCCATGATTTCTTAATGCCCATTGACCCCCCCCAAGAGTTGTCCACCCATGGCTGAGTAACATGGGACGTGTAGTTCAGAAATATCTGGGGTGCCAAGGTTCACCATCACTGCCCTAGAATGTAACTTTTAAGGAGTGGAAGTTGCATAACTGGAGTAGCAAGCGCCACCGGTGCTACTCAGCCAAAGTGCTCCGGGGAGGATCCGTTCCCTTTGTGAATGCAAGATCACCACAAATAAGATGGACCAGTCGTTGCTTTTAAAACATCTAGAATTTATGCATAAAAGGGAAGAAATTCATACAAAATACCACTATGGACCACACCTTAGTAATCGGAGAAATAAATAAAAATTCCACCTCCAAATAAAATCGTAAAATGAGCTGTGATAACCTCTGCGGCGTCAGTGCCCCTGATCTCCTGCCCACTCCCTATGACTTACACACTGCGTCTGAAGAACGAGTGTAGCGCAGTAAGCTGCTGTCAGAGTCCACGCTCTTGTGCTACGCGTTTCGCTCGAAACTCTAAGGTTGAGATAATGTCAGATTAGCAGCACCTTTGTTCCATACAGCATCCAGGTTTACTGGACTTTGAAATAAGGTCAGACCTAATGATTTTATGTGATACACTGTGAACTGGCCATGAGGGCTGGAATCCGATGCGGCAGAGACCGCTGTGCCACAGCCTATTTTACTAATCTGGAATCCGATGCGGCAGAGACCGCTGTGCCACAGCCTATTTTACTAATCTGGAATCCGATGCGGCAGAGACCGCTGTGCCACAGCCTATTTTACTAATCTGGAATCCGATGCGGCAGAGACCGCTGTGCCACAGCCTATTTTACTAATCTGGAATCCGATGCGGCAGAGACCGCTGTGCCACAGCCTATTTTACTAATCTGGAATCCGATGCGGCAGAGACCGCTGTGCCACAGCCTATTTTACTAATCTGGAATCCGATGCGGCAGAGACCGCTGTGCCACAGCCTATTTTACTAATCTGGAATCCGATGCGGCAGAGACCGCTGTGTGCCACAGCCTATTTTACTAATCTGGAATCCGATGCGGCAGAGACGCGCTTGTGCCACAGCCTATTTTACTAATCTGTAATCCGATGCGGCAGAGACCGCTGTGCCACAGCCTATTTTACTAATCTGGAATCCGATGCGGCAGAGACCGCTGTGCCACAGCCTATTTTACTAATCTGGAATCCGATGCGGCAGAGACCGCTGTGCCACAGCCTATTTTACTAATCTGGAATCCGATGCGGCAGAGACCGCTGTGCCACAGCCTATTTTACTAATCTGTAATCCGATGCGGCAGAGACCGCTGTGCCACAGCCTATTTTACTAATCTGTAATCCGATGCGGCAGAGACCGCTGTGCCACAGCCTATTGTACTCCTTTATTTGCATGGGGACTTGCTTTCTCTGCTCGCCATACAGTGACCCATAGTGGACTTATTATACTATTTTCACCCTTTCATGTAGAATTAAAATATAGAAGTTTTAAAAACCACAACTGGTCCATCTTATCTGTATCCCTAGCTTTTATACAGTACAATATATCTCCCATGTACCCCCAGTTATATAATAGAATATCTCCTATATCCCAGTTATGATAAATGGCCTATCCTATATATCCCCCTTGTTATGTAATAAATCACATGTATACCCCATTATATAATATCATATCACATACCCCATTATATAATCAATTGAATATCCCCTATATACCTCCTATTATATAAATCGCATCACATATTTACCCCCTGTTCTATAATAAACAGCATATTATATATATATATATATATATATATATTTATTTATAAAGTATTTTACCAGGAAGGATACATTGAGATTTCTCTCGTTTTCAAGTATGTCGTGGGTTCCCCCTTATTATGTAATAGCATGTCTCATATATACCCCCTGTTGTTTAATAGCATGTCTCATATATACCCCCTGTTGTATAATCGCATGTCACATATATACCCCTTGTTGTGTAATAGCATGTCACATATATACCCCCTGTTGTGTAATAGCATGTCACATATATGCCCCCTGTTGTATAATAGCATGTCACATATATACCCCCTATTATGTAATGGCATGTCACATATATACCCCCTTTTATGTAATAGCATGTCACATATATACCCCCTTTTATGTAATAGCATGTCACATATATGCCCCCTGTTGTGTAATAGCATGTCACATATATACCCCCTGTTGTATAATAGCATGTCACATATATACCCGTTGTATAATAGCATGTCATATATACCCCTGTTGTGTAATAGCATGTCACATATATGCCCCTGTTGTATAATAGCATGTCACATATATACCCCTATTATGTAATGGCATGTCACATATATACCCCTATTATGTAATGGCATGTCACATATATACCCCTATTATGTAATAGCATGTCACATATATACCCCCTGTTGTGTAATAGCATGTCACATATATACCCCCTATTATGTAATAGCATGTCACATATATACCCCTATTATGTAATAGCATGTCACATATATACCCGTTGTATAATAGCATGTCACATATATACCCCTGTTGTGTAATAGCATGTCACATATATGCCCCTGTTGTATAATAGCATGTCACATATATACCCCTATTATGTAATGGCATGTCACATATATACCCCCTATTATGTAATAGCATGTCACATATATGCCCCTGTTGTATAATAGCATGTCACATATATACCCCCTGTTGTATAATAGCATGTCACATATATACCCGTTGTATAATAGCATGTCACATATATACCCCCTGTTGTGTAATAGCATGTCACATATATGCCCCCTGTTGTGTAATAGCATGTCACATATATGCCCCTGTTGTATAATAGCATGTCACATATATACCCCCTATTATGTAATGGCATGTCACATATATACCCCTTTTGTGTAATGGCATGTCACATATATACCCCTTTTATGTAATAGCATGTCACATATATGCCCCCTGTTGTATAATAGCATGTCACATATATACCCCCTATTATGTAATGGCATGTCACATATATACCCCTATTATGTATGGCATGTCACATATATACCCCCTATTATGTAATAGCATGTCACATATATACCCCCTGTTGTGTAATAGCATGTCTCATATATACCCCCTGTTGTTTAATAGCATGTCTCATATATACCCCCTGTTGTATAATAGCATGTCACATATATACCCCTTGTTGTGTAATAGCATGTCACATATATACCCCCTGTTGTGTAATAGCATGTCACATATATGCCCCTGTTGTTAATAGCATGCATGTCACATATATACCCCCTATTATGTAATGGCATGTCACATATATACCCCTTTTATGTAATAGCATGTCACATATATACCCCCTTTTATGTAATAGCATGTACATATATGCCCCCTGTTGTGTAATAGCATGTCACATATATACCCCTGTTGTATAATAGCATGTCACATATATACCTTGTATAATAGCATGTCACATATATACCCCTGTTGTGTAATAGCATGTCACATATATGCCTGTTGTATAATAGCATGTCACATATATACCCCCTATTGTGTAATGGCATGTCACATATATACCCCTGTTTATGTAATGGCATGTCACATATATACCCCTATTATGTAATAGCATGTCACATATATACCCCCTGTTGTGTAATAGCATGTCACATATATACCCATTATGTAATAGCATGTCACATATATACCCCTATTATGTAATAGCATTCACATATATACCCGTTGTATAATAGCATGTCACATATATACCCCCTGTTGTGTAATAGCATGTCACATATATGCCCCTGTTGTGTAATAGCATGTCACATATATGCCCCCTGTTGTATAATAGCATGTCACATATATACCCCTATTATGTAATGGCATGTCACATAATACCCCTTTTATGTAATGGCATGTCACATATATACCCCTTTTATGTAATAGCATGTCACATATATGCCCCTGTTGTATAATAGCATGTCACATATATACCCCTATTATGTAATGGCATGTCACATATATACCTATTTGTAATGGCATGTCACATATATACCCCTATTATGTAATAGCATGTCACATATATACCCCCTGTTGTGTAATAGCATGTCACATATATACCCCTGTTGTGTAATAGCATGTCACATATATACCCCTGTTGTGTAATAGCATGTCACATATATACCCCTGTTTGTGTAATAGCATGTCACATATATACCCCTGTTGTGTAATAGCATGTCACATATATACCCCTGTTGTGTAATAGCATGTGTCACATATATACCCCTGTTGTGTAATAGCATGCATGTCACATATATACCCCCTGTTGTGTAATAGCATGCATGTCACATATATACCCCCTGTTGTGTAATAACATTTCACATATATAACCCTGTTGTATAATAGCATGTCACATATATACCCCCTGTTGTGTAATAACATTTCACATATATACCCCTGTTGTATAATAGCATGTCACATATATACCCCCTGTTGTATAATAGCATGTCACATATATACCCCTATTATGTAATAGCATGTCACATATATACACCCTATTATGTAATAGCATGTCACATATATACCCCTATTATGTAATGGCATGTCACATATATACCCCTATTATGTAATAGCATGTCACATATATGCCCCCTGTTGTATAATAGCATGTCACATATATACCCCCTGTTGTATAATAGCATGTCACATATATGCCCCTGTTGTATAATAGCATGTCACATATATACCCCTGTTGTATAATAGCATGTCACATATATACCCGTTGTATAATAGCATGTCACATATATCCCCTGTTGTATAATAGCATGTCACATATATACCCCTATTATGTAATGCATGTCACATATATACCCCTGTTGTGTAATAGCATGTCACATATATACCCCCTGTTGTGTAATAACATGTCACATATATACCCCTGTTGTATAATAGCATGTCACATATATACCCCCTGTTGTGTAATAGCATGTCACATATATACCCCTGTTGTGTAAAGCATGTCACATATATACCCCCTGTTGTATAATAGCATGTCACATATATACCCCTGTTGTATAATAGCATGTCACATATATACCCCCTGTTGTAATAGCATGTCACATATATACCCCCTATTATGTGTAATAGCATGTCACATATATACCCCCTATTATGTAATAGCATGTCACATATATACCCCTATTATGTAATGGCATGTCACATATATACCCCTATTATGTAATAGCATGTCACATATATGCCCCTGTTGTATAATGGCATGTCACATATATACCCCCTGTTGTGTAATAGCATGTCACATATATACCCCTGTTGTGTAATAGCATGTCACATATATACCCCTGTTGTGTAATAGCATGTCACATATATACCCGTTGTATAATAGCATGTCACATATATACCCCTGTTGTATAATAGCATGTCACATATATACCCCCTATTATGTAATGGCATGTCACATATATACCCCCTATTATGTAATGGCATGTCACATATATACCCCTTTTATGTAATAGCATGTCACATATATGCCCCCTTTGTATAATAGCATGTCACATATATACCCCTATTATGTAATGGCATGTCACATATATACCCCCTATTATGTAATGGCATGTCACATATATACCCCTATTATGTAATGGCATGTCACATATATACCCCTATTATGTAATAGCATGTCCATATATACCCCCTGTTGTGTAATAGCATGTCACATATATACCCCTGTTGTGTAATAGCATGTCACATATATACCCCCTGTTGTGTAATAGCATGTCACATATATACCCCTGTTGTGTAACAGCATGTCACATATATACCCCCTGTTGTATAATAGCATGTCACATATATACCCCTGTTGTGTAATAGCATGTCACATATATACCCCTGTTGTGTAATAGCATGTCACATATATACCCCCTATTATGTAATAGCATGTCACATATATACCCCTATTATGTAATGGCATGTCACATATATACCCCTATTATGTAATAGCATGTCACATATATGCCCCCTGTTGTATAATAGCATGTCACATATATACCCCTGTTGTATAATAGCATGTCACATATATACCCGTTGTATAATAGCATGTCACATATATACCCCCTGTTGTGTAATAGCATGTCACATATATACCCCGTTGTATAATAGCATGTCACATATATACCCCCTGTTGTATAATAGCATGTCACATATATACCCCCTGTTGTATAATAGCATGTCACATATATACCCCCTATTATGTAATGGCATGTCACATATATCCCCCTATTATGTAATGGCATGTCACATATATACCCCCTTTTATGTAATAGCATGTCACATATATACCCCCTTTTATGTAATAGCATGTCACATATATGCCCCCTGTTGTGTAATAGCATGTCACATATATACCCCCTGTTGTATAATAGCATGTCACATATATACCCGTTGTATAATAGCATGTCACATATATACCCCCTGTTGTGTAATAGCATGTCACATATATGCCCCCTGTTGTATAATAGCATGTCACATATATACCCCCTATTATGTAATGGCATGTCACATATATACCCCCTATTATGTAATGGCATGTCACATATATACCCCCTATTATGTAATAGCATGTCACATATATACCCCCTGTTGTGTAATAGCATGTCACATATATACCCCCTATTATGTAATAGCATGTCACATATATACCCCCTATTATGTAATAGCATGTCACATATATACCCGTTGTATAATAGCATGTCACATATATACCCCCTGTTGTGTAATAGCATGTCACATATATGCCCCCTGTTGTATAATAGCATGTCACATATATACCCCCTATTATGTAATGGCATGTCACATATATACCCCCTATTATGTAATAGCATGTCACATATATGCCCCCTGTTGTATAATAGCATGTCACATATATACCCCCTGTTGTATAATAGCATGTCACATATATACCCGTTGTATAATAGCATGTCACATATATACCCCCTGTTGTGTAATAGCATGTCACATATATGCCCCCTGTTGTGTAATAGCATGTCACATATATGCCCCCTGTTGTATAATAGCATGTCACATATATACCCCCTATTATGTAATGGCATGTCACATATATACCCCCTTTTATGTAATGGCATGTCACATATATACCCCCTTTTATGTAATAGCATGTCACATATATGCCCCCTGTTGTATAATAGCATGTCACATATATACCCCCTATTATGTAATGGCATGTCACATATATACCCCCTATTATGTAATGGCATGTCACATATATACCCCCTATTATGTAATAGCATGTCACATATATACCCCCTGTTGTGTAATAGCATGTCTCATATATACCCCTGTTGTGTTTAATAGCATGTCTCATATATACCCGTAATAGCATGTCACATATATCCCTGTGTTGTGTAATAGCATGTCACATATATACCCCCTGTTGTGTAATAGCATGTCACATATATACCCCCTGTTTATATATAGCATGTCACATATATACCCCCTATTATGTAATGGCATGTCACATATATACCCCCTTTTATGTAATAGCATGTCACATATATACCCTTTGTGTAATAGCATGTCACATATATGCCCCCTGTTGTGTAATAGCATGTCACATATATACCCCTGTTGTATAATAGCATGTCACATATATACCCCGTTGTATAATAGCATGTCACATATATACCCCTGTTGTGTAATAGCATGTCACATATATGCCCCTGTTGTATAATAGCATGTCACATATATACCCCCTGTTATGTAATGGCATGTCACATATATACCCCCTATGTGTAATAGCATGTCACATATATACCCCTGTTTGTAATAGCATGTCACATATATACCCCCTGTTGTGTAATAGCATGTCACATATATACCCCCTGTGTGTAATAGCATGTCACATATATACCCCCTGTTATGTAATAGCATGTTCACATATATACCCGTTGTATAATAGCATGTCACATATATACCCCTGTTGTGTAATAGCATGTCACATATATGCCCCTGTTGTGTAATAGCATGTCACATATATGCCCCTGTTGTATAATAGCATGTCATATATACCCCCTATTATGTAATGGCATGTCACATATATACCCCCTTTTATGTAATGGCATGTCACATATATACCGCCTTTTATGTAATAGCATGTCACATATATACCCCCTGTTGTATAATCATGTCACATATATACCCCTATTATGTAATAGCATGTCACATATATACCCCCTATTGTGTAATGGCATGTCACATATATACCCCCTATTATGTAATAGCATGTCACATATATACCCCCTGTTGTGTAATAGCATGTCACATATATACCCCCGTGTGTAATAGCATGTCACATATATACCCCCTGTTGTGTAATAGCATGTCACATATATACCCCTGTTGTGTAATAGCATGTCACATATATACCCCTCTGTTGTGTAATAGCATGTCACATATATACCCCCTGTTGTGTAATAGCATGCATGTCACATATATACCCCCTGTTGTGTAATAGCATGCATGTCACATATATACCCCCTGTTGTGTAATAGCTGCATGTCACATATATACCCCCTGTTGTGTAATAAATTTACAATATATACCCCCTGTTGTATAATAGCATGTCACATATATACCCCCTGTTGTGTAATAGCATTCACATATATACCCCCTGTTGTATAATAGCATGTCACATATATACCCCTGTTGTATAATAGCATGTCACATATATACCCCCTATTATGTAATAGGCATGTCACATATATACACCCTATATAATGTAATAGCATGTCACATATATACCCCCTATTATGTAATGGCATGTCACATATATACCCCCTATTATGTAATAGCATGTCACATATATGCCCCCTGTTGTATAATAGCATGTCACATATATACCCCCTGTTGTATAATAGCATGTCACATATATACCCCCTGTTGTATAATAGCATGTCACATATATACCCCCTGTTGTATAATAGCATGTCACATATATACCCGTTGTATAATAGCATGTCACATATATACCCCCTGTTGTATAATAGCATGTCACATATATACCCCCTATTATGTAATGGCATGTCACATATATACCCCCTGTTGTGTAATAGCATGTCACATATATACCCCCTGTTGTGTAATAACATGTCACATATATACCCCCTGTTGTATAATAGCATGTCACATATATACCCCCTGTTGTGTAATAGCATGTCACATATATACCCCCTGTTGTGTAATAGCATGTCACATATATACCCCCTGTTGTATAATAGCATGTCACATATATACCCCCTGTTGTATAATAGCATGTCACATATATACCCCCTGTTGTATAATAGCATGTCACATATATACCCCCCCTATTATGTAATAGCATGTCACATATATACCCCCTATTATGTAATAGCATGTCACATATATACCCCCTATTATGTAATGGCATGTCACATATATACCCCCTATTATGTAATAGCATGTCACATATATGCCCCCTGTTGTATAATGGCATGTCACATATATACCCCCTGTTGTGTAATAGCATGTCACATATATACCCCCTGTTGTGTAATAGCATGTCACATATATACCCCCTGTTGTGTAATAGCATGTCACATATATACCCCGTTGTATAATAGCATGTCACATATATACCCCCTGTTGTATAATAGCATGTCACATATATACCCCCTATTATGTAATGGCATGTCACATATATACCCCCTATTATGTAATGGCATGTCACATATATACCCCCTTTTATGTAATAGCATGTCACATATATGCCCCCTGTTGTATAATAGCATGTCACATATATACCCCCTATTATGTAATGGCATGTCACATATATACCCCCTATTATGTAATGGCATGTCACATATATACCCCCTATTATGTAATGGCATGTCACATATATACCCCCTATTATGTAATAGCATGTCCCATATATACCCCCTGTTGTGTAATAGCATGTCACATATATACCCCCTGTTGTGTAATAGCATGTCACATATATACCCCCTGTTGTGTAATAGCATGTCACATATATACCCCCTGTTGTGTAATAGCATGTCACATATATACCCCCTGTTGTATAATAGCATGTCACATATATACCCCCTGTTGTGTAATAGCATGTCACATATATACCCCCTGTTGTGTAATAGCATGTCACATATATACCCCCTATTATGTAATAGCATGTCACATATATACCCCCTATTATGTAATGGCATGTCACATATATACCCCCTATTATGTAATAGCATGTCACATATATGCCCCCTGTTGTATAATAGCATGTCACATATATACCCCCTGTTGTATAATAGCATGTCACATATATACCCGTTGTATAATAGCATGTCACATATATACCCCCTGTTGTGTAATAGCATGTCACATATATACCCCGTTGTATAATAGCATGTCACATATATACCCCCTGTTGTATAATAGCATGTCACATATATACCCCCTGTTGTATAATAGCATGTCACATATATACCCCCTATTATGTAATGGCATGTCACATATATACCCCTTTTATGTAATAGCATGTCACATATAGCCCCCTGTTGTATTATATAATGCATGTCACATATATACCCCTATTATGTAATGGCATGTCACATATATACCCCTGTTGTGTAATAGCATGTCACATATATGCCCCCTGTTATGTAATAGCATGTCACATATATGCCCGTTGTATAATGGCATGTCACATATATACCGGTGTATAATGGCATGTCACATAATACCCTGTAAATATAGTTACCTTGTATAATGGCATGTCACATATATACCCGTTGTATAATAGCATGTCACATATATACCCGTTGTATAATGGCATGTCACATATATACCCCCTGTTGTGTAATAGCATATAGGTCACCTATGTAACAGCAGAGGGTATAGCTATATATCACATAGCGCTCCCCCCCCCCCTCCTGTTATTACACAGCACATTACATCATACGAGGCACCTGCTTCTCTGAGCTGAACATGCGATTCTCTGCTCCCGTGTTACTTAAGCTTGTGGGCGGGGCCATGGTGTCGCGCCGCCCCCCGCTCGGTTTGTGAATGGGAATGGGAAGAGCTAGTAGCGATAAAGGGCGTTCTGTTTCGCCCCCTTGCGGCGTCCTCTGCTGGCAATTTCTCGCCTCGCATTGGCTGAATAGATTGTGACGCGGAGGGATGCAGCGGGGACGCCTCCATGTATAAAGCGATCGGGAGATAGCAAGGTACCGAGAGAAAACCCCATCTGCACCAGAGAAAGGAGAAGCCAAGGTCGAGAGTGTGGCAGCAAGGGCAGGACGAGGTAAACGAGAGCTGGCGACCCCTTTCCCTGGACATGGACTGCCCTGACCTTCCGAGTATCACAATGCGGGGGAGATACCAATGGGGACATAGAAGGGGTGAAGTTTCTAGAGGGCACAGCAATGATTGGGTGTATTCAATACAGACCCTTATTCTGGGAGGCTAGTAGTCATTTGGCTAAAACACATGGATGGGGCATTCATTGTTAACAGAAGCCTGGAGGAGCAGGCATTAAGAGCATCTCCTCTAAATGCCTCTGGTGCTGGGCATACAGCTGCAGGTCAGGGCATTAGTTATGGTGGCCTTGAAAGGTACACAGTGAGACTTGGGCTACTTTCCCCTCTTTCAGTGGCACTCTGCCCTCCACAATGTGCTTTCTTTTAGGGTAGGAAACCTGACCCAATTGGCCTCATAGGATAACATGTAATGCCATGCTCTGTGTGCAGCCCACCATTAATTCCTCTCTATTAACCCCTTACTCACTGCTTTTATCTTCATTTTATCCTCACAGCCCACGCTTCACTTGACAGTGTGTTACCCTTTTCATTTCTTTTCCCCATCTTGCTCAGGACCTATTTGTTTATTCTTTCATGTCTTCTGTTTTTTTCCCTCCTTTAAACAAGTTTATAGGAGTTGTCTGCAAAATGTAAAAGCTCATCTTTCATATATATATATATATATATATATATATATATATTCTCGAACTTAGTCCCAGCAACTCCTTTCTGTTCTCAAAGTTGGAGCAGGTTTGAACGCCACGGTGCTTGCTTCCAAAAATCAAATATCTGTATATCCAACGTGATTGGAGCCGCACACGTGTATTGTTAAAACAAAAAACTTTTATTAAAGCATATATTAATATGAAAGCGACGTTTCGGCTCCGACACGAGCCATTTTCAAGGCCATTGAAAACGGCTCGTGTCGGAGCCGAACCATCGGTTTCATTTTAATATGCTTTAATAAAAGTTTTTTGTTTTAAAAAAATACACGTGTGCGGCCCCAATCACGTTGGAGATTTATATATATATATATGTCCCTGAAAAGCATTTGCCTGTGATTTTCTTTTTGTAACTCCCTGCACTCTGTGTGTTTATACATTTGACACAAAAGTATGTTTTGAAGGAGATAAATATACACAAGTATTCTATAACAAACAGTGAGTAATTACACAGCATTCATATGTGACTATAGTAACGCCTCGCACCCGACACATGCCACCTGCGCTGTGTAAGGCTGGGGTCAGACTAACGCATTTTTAACGTCCGTTTATGTGCACTTAATCACGGCCGCAGTAAATGTCCGGCCAACATAACGTCCAGATGCAAAAAGTGTTTCATTGACGATCCGTAAAAAATCAAGCAAAAAAATGCACGTCGTCTGACCGTTTTCGCGCATTCCGTGAAAAAATACGTCAATGCGTTCGGACGCACTTTTTGACGGTCGCTGTGAATAATGCGTTCGTTTGACCCTAGCCTAAGACCTGCCTTTTAGAGTGTCTTGATTTTGTACCAGAAGGACAAAAATGTGCGCATTACACTGCATGTCATTAGTGAAGCGGTCCATGAGCGTAGGGTCACTTCATCAGCTCTTCAATATTCTATATATGAAGAGCACCTCTCCAGTAAGTGTCCTTGGGCAAGACACCTAACAGTACATACTCTCCACCCAGGACATACTTGAAAACGAGAGAAATCTCAATATATCCTTCCTGGTAAAATCCTTTCTCAAAAAAATTATTTTATATATATATATATGTGTGTGTGTGTGTGTTACCCAAAAAGTCCAGCAACACCTATCAAAGTAAAGCAGCAAAAGGAGAGGTGGCAGGCCTGTATGCAATATAGAAAATCCAACAGATGGCCTCACTCAAGAAATAAATCAAATAAGAAAATTTATCAAAGCATATTTAAAAAGGGACTAGATTTTTAAATGTGCTTTAATAAATTTTGTTTTATTTGTTGAGTGCGGCCATTACATATATATATATATATATATATATATTTCTATAAAATTCGGTAATGACTGCGGCACTCAGTCTGTTAAAATTATTCTTTATTGATCCAAGTATCACTTGGACCAATAAAGAATCATTTTAACAGACTCGGAGTGCCGCCATCATTACCGAATTTTCTATATTGAATGAAGCTGGAAGGTGAGCACCGAGCAACTAATTGAAAAAAAGAGTGCATGGCAATTGGGTATATGTGTATATGTATCTCTGTGTGTGTATATGTGTATGTATATATATATGTAAATACAGAAAAAATGGCGTTGCGCCCATACTCACCGGAGCGGCAGCAACTGCCAGGAGTAACAGCCCAGTTAATGTATAAAACATAACAAGGAAAAAAGGTGTCATCTGCGCTCGTTTCTATGTGTTCCATGTACAACAAAACTGAGGTTTTTGTTTGTTTCAATGGCCATTGCAACGTAAGCTCACTCGCCACTTCACGGCACCTCTTTACAGAGTGAGTACCTAACAATTGTAACCAAAAGGCCGCTCTACTGAGCAGCTCCAAGCCCCCCCTGCTGCTTTTCAACCAAGGAGAGGCAAAGATATGGTGGGTTTTATTTATACACGCACCAAACACTTCCCATTTGGGATTAAAAACAAAAACATGGAAAGAGGAACAGCTGCAGAACGACGGACTGGTGTTACAAGCATGATATACATAAATATAGAAAAAATGGCGTCGCGCCCATACTCACCGGAGCGCAGCAACTGCCAGGAGTAACAGCCCAGTTAATGTATAAAACATAATAAGGAAAAAAGGTGTCATCTGCGCTCGTTTCTATGTGTTCCATGTACAATAAAACCTTTTGGTTACAATTGTTAGGTACTCACTCTGTAAAGAGGTGCCGTGAAGTGGCGAGTGAGCTTACGTTGCAATGGCCATTGAAACAAACAAAAACCTCAGTTTTGTTACATGGAACACATAGAAACAAGCGCAGATGACACCTTTTTTCCTTGTTATGTTTTATACATTAACTGGGCTGTTACTCCTGGCAGTTGCTGCCGCTCCAGTGAGTATGGGCGCGACGCCATTTTTTCTGTATTTATGTATATCATGCTTGTAACACCAGTCCGTCGTTCTGCAGCTGTTCCTCTTTCCATGTTTTTGTTTTTGATCCCAAATGGGAAGTGTTTGGTGCGTGTATAAATAAAACCCACCATATCTTTGCCTCTCCTTGGCTGAAAAGCAGCAGGAGGTGCTTGGAGCTGCTCAGTAGAGCGGCCTTTTGGTTACAAGTGTTAGGTACTCACTCTGTAAAGAGGTGCCGTGAAGTGGCGAGTGAGCTTACGTTGCAATGGCCATTGAAACAAACAAAGACCTCAGTTTTGTTGTGCATTGAACACATAGAAACGAGCGCAGATGACACCTTTTTTCCATGTGTATATTTATATGTATGTATATATATGTATATATATTCCTAAAAGCTGAAGTAAAAAAAAAATCATTAAAATTAATTCTAATTTGGGTAAAGAACAACAAAAAAAGCAAATTTTCTTACCAAAACCCAGTCATTCCATTACGTTTGGGCAAAGTGAGTGTGAATCGTCAGCCACTGGTATTGTGCATATTGTGTCTCTTGGTCATTGCTGCAGCTCAGTCGTTTTATTTATCATTTTTGGGCTGTATTCAAACTCTTGTGTAAACGTAACCAGAGCTGTTGTAAACTTACCAACTCCATAGTCTGTGGGGTCTGATCACGAGCCGGACACTAAGCCCAGAGCTCGAGCTGTACAGCAGAACGGCGCAAAGGCTGTGCTTAGGTTTTACCCATCCTACTCCGAGACGCAAGCTGAGCTGACATCTCCGATGCTGCGCCAGGTTACTGTACATTAGTGAGTCCTATACTTTGGAAGGGAGACGCTAATGTGGCCCCAGCAGATGGAGAATCGCGCTATTCCAACCAGCTCGATCCCCATCTGCATCTGACGTTATTCTGAAAAGAAAAACTTTTTCAGACCCTGGTGTTACGTGATTGCGCGTCTGAACAATACCATAACACACAAACCTAAACCCGTCCAAAAACCCAATAGTCACCTGAGATCCCTTGGTGGGAAGAGTGGCGCGATCCTCCGCTTCCTCGTTCTGCAGGCAGATGTAAACTGGGAACAAATAGTTCCCAGTGTTCCTCCAGGTATCCTTCCGCCGCCCGGCCAGATTTTGTTAGCACGAGCTGTCCTCCATCTCCATGGAGTCTGATGGATTCCTGGAGCAGATACCATTAGCGGCGCTTAGTGCTACTGGTATTATCTCCCTGCGGCTCGGCGGTGTTACGACTCAAGCTGCTGGCAAAGCCACTGGTTCGTAATACGGATGCTGAAGGCAAGCTGCAAATGGAAAAACGGCAGACGCGAACATTTTCCATTTGTGTCTCATCCTTTATTTATTATTATTCTTTATGAAGCGCCAGCATATTCTGCAGCGCTGTACATCCAGGTTGTGATCAGGCCTTATAATGGCTCTGGGAAGTTTCCCCCGGGGCCCTTCTAAATTTTTATTTATTTTCCTATTTATTACTACTATTGGAAATTCCCTGTGCAGTTCCGCAGAATTCCCAAATTCATGAAGAACCCCTGCACGTGCGCTCCCTTTATCCCGTGGGAACCAGAGACGCACTGCTATCTAGATGTGCTGGTTTCTGGGTGAGCAGCCTGAACGTGGGTTCCTTGGAAGCTCCTGGGGGGGGGGCTGCTATTCATCAAACCGTCCAAACAGGGCTAGTGTTTTTTTTGTTTTTTTTTATTTATTTTAGTAATGAATATTTTTTAGCATCATTTAAAAGTTCACTCGAGAAAAATCTTTTCATGTAGCATAAATAAAATTTAAAAATACTCTAAAATCGTTTTGGTCTCAGGTTTATAGCGATAATGCGTTGTATTGTTACATTCAGCTGACACTAAACCTGTGACTAGAATGATTTTAGGTATGTTATTATCTTGCTACTTTTTTTTTCTCGCTCTCAAGCGAATTTGTAAATAATGTTTAAAAGCATTTATCGATGCAGAAAAAACGTCCGTTCGATACAGTATCCCTATACAGGTTGGGTTGGGAATTTTAGAATGCTGCGGTTTTGGAGGCTTCCTATTTTTAGAATTACTTGCCTCTGACTCTCTGGAGGGGTTTTGCTGTTGTCCAGCAATTCAACAGCTGCGGCACTTGCAGGGGGACTCTGGGCAGCTCCAGGGTGGGACAAGCTCTGGCTCCATGCACCACATCCCTCGGAGGCTGCTCGGCATCTCCCAGTGAGCATGCAAGCTGGTTCTGCAGCAGGAGGGGTATCGCAGCCCTCCTGCTGCATTCCCATTCCCCTCTGGATTTTGGAATCTGGATTAATCCAGAAGAATCCGTAATGCTCAGTGTCCCATTGGTTTGTGGATTAGGTGTGTGTGACCTGTATATAACTCAGTCACCCCACTCCCCCCGCATCTCTAAAAGGGTTATTCAAGAAGCGCCGAATTGCACCGAACGGTGAATTTGCCTGTCCGTTGCAATTTCATGACAGTTCGTCTATTCAGAGAGCTATCCATTCGCCAAATACTGGCAAATTGACAGCGAAATACGGTGCATTTTGCACGTCTTCAGCGGCAGTGACCATTGCTTCTCTATGGGACAATCTATTCACAGAACGCCAAAATGTTAAACGCCCAGCTTTTCTGTGGTTCGGTTCGATGGGTTTAAACAGCCGAATACGATAGGAGTCAATGTAAAAAAAAAATATTATAGTTTTTAGTATTTTTTTTTTTTTTATTCTTTCCAGTTTCACCAAAAAAGCCTTTTTATTTATTCAGAATTATTTTTTTTGGGGTATTTTTCTGGATTTTTTTCTAGGTGACAGTTTTGATTCCCATTTTCCTTTTTAAATGGCGTTTTTTATTTTATAACTGACCTTTTTATTATTTTTTATTGGACCTTTTCTATTCTTTGCGCACATTTTCATGCATTTTTATTGATTTTTAAATGCCTTTTAAAAAATAGCAGCGTTCGCTGTTTTTTTTAAAAAATTTCTCTGCAGTTCAGCTGTGTCCGGCGGGCTGATCGAAGGTCAGCGGCTGTCTTCAGCGACTCCTTGTTTGGCGCAGTTCGGGGACCATGCAGTGAATAGTGAATTCAGCAGACGGTCGGCGAACTGAAATCGCTGATGTGTGCATAACGAAAGAGCAAAGAGCGCCAAAATTTCCCTGAAAACCCTTCAGCTAAACTTCAAAACATCCAGATAATATCTGCATCGCAATTTGCTGACACAATGGCAACCTACATTTGGGATCTGATTTCAAGATACTGACGCCTGTAATTCCCATCGGCCTCATTAACCCTTTCATTACCAAAAAACACCTACACATAATTTTGCATTGAAATGAAATACTAAAAATTATCATCCAAAACCCTGTTTGCGAACCTTATTAATGCGAGTTTGGTGTTCTCCCTGGGGAGAAAAGGAGTTCCCGCATCTTGCTCCTCTGCCAAGCTTTGCATTAATAAAATGCAGCGACGCTCAAGTGCAGAATATTTTAAATTCGCACATGGACAACCGGTTCTTCCTTGTGATTTTTTTTTTTTTTTTGCTCCCTCTGGTATATGTGTTAATGTATCCCGTCCCTGGTGCAACATTATGCGAAGGGACCTGCTCATTTAAAAAAAAAAAAAAAAAAATACAGCCGAGCTCGTGTTTACGGCCTCCTGTTATTTCATCCTCTGTTATGCGCTGTTCTTGCGTAGTGCCGAGCAGATGGAACGCCTTGGATGCCGTGTAATCAGCAAAGTTGTACTATGGGGGGGGGGGGTTACTCAATATGTGCGCTGGTGTTTACTGAAGCTACAAACACCGGCGAAAATTGCCACAGTTTTTATGTCAGTGTTTTACAAAAAAGAAAATCCAGATAGGATTTTTGTGGATTTTTCTTTTCTGAAATGTCGGTGTTAAAATGTTACTTTTTGCCGGTGTTTCCAACATCGGCAAATACTGGTGCTTTTAAAATAGCCCCCCCCCCCGTGTTCCACATTGTAAGCATATGCAGGCCGGGTCTTTAGGGCGCGCGCACGAAGCCTTTATTAATTAGAAGATAGGATGTAGCGGTTTTTTAAACCATCTGCTTTGTTTAAAAACAAAAGCATTAAGTAAAGGCACAAAGTACATCTTGGGCCGGGGTCAGACGAGCGTCCTTGAGAGTGGAAGGAAAGTCTCTTTGCAGCCCCGTCCAACGCTCATCTAGCGTTTCGCCAGGGAGGCTTTCTGCGCGTCCGCTTGCTACAGCGTGTGACCGGCCCTGTCGAAGCGTCACAACGCTGCGACAGACGCCGAGAGGAGCGTCAGTACGTGCGCACATAGTGCGCCATCTGACCCCGGCCTAACTTGGCAATAATCAAGCCTGTATAAAGATACGCACAGGTTTCCTGATCTTTATCCTGAACAAATGGGGATCATGCATGTAATGTTTCATGTCCAACATTCGTTGTGCCCATTCAATACGGTCAGGCTGTGTGGAGTGCACTGCAGTACCGTTTGGTAATGGCACTGTGTGAAGCGGAGGAGTTTCCTCCACCCACACAGCTGTCACTCAGCAAAACGAGATAGATGCTGAATATCCCTCCAGTCTGGGACCACTGACTTCCACGCATCCTGTCATCAACCGGTCTCCGAATGCTCACAGCATCTTGCATTCTGGGAGACGGTAGCTAAAGACCGTTACTGCACATGCGCGCATCTACCCAAATATTTAAAGGGGGGTAACATTTTTAAACTGCATTGCTGCACCGGGATCATTCGGAGAAGGGAAGACTTTATTACCCCCCCCCCAAGAATAAAATGAAGGGGGTGAAAGCAGGTAAAAGTAAACAACTCTTCCTGAATACCGTTTGGTTTGCTGGTTCCTCACAGTGGGCTTAGAAATCGGGAGGTCTGTTCGAGGCCACCTCTCCCTCCAGCTGTCCATTTCATTAAATTCCTTAAAATCATTTTTCCTCCTCTTACTTTTTTTTTCCTGGGTGGGGACTCCCTTTTAGTAGTCTGACAAGGTGTAAAAAGTATCCCCCAGTCTTCTGGTAAGAGAGCGATGTCTCCTGCACCTCCAGGTGCAGACCATACTAATGGTGCTCGGTCATGGTGCTGCACCAGAATACTCTGCCACTGCATACAGCAGCTAAATGACCATGGGGAGGTTGGACGCTCGAGTCAGACTAATCCAGTGCATGGCTGAATCAGCCTTTCGACACCCTCCTGGTCAGGTCAGGAGAGCGGACACTCAAGACACTGTGACCACTCAAATTACATTAAGTGGGCACAGTGCCTAGACCAGTGATGGCAAACATCGGCACACCAGATGTTTCTGAACTACATGTTCTTGTATGCTCAGCCAGCCAAAAAGTGAGACTAAGCATCATGGGACATGGTTCTCCATCTCTAGCCTCGACTACATTGCAGGGGACGGCACCCCCCCTCCTCCAATGTTACACAGGCTGAATAATTTATTTATTTATTTATAAAGTATTTTACCAGGAAGGATACATTGAGATTTCTCTCGATTTCAACTATGTCCTGGGTTCAAGAACATTAAAGTGTTACTGTTACAGAAATACAAAGTAATACAATGCAAGATATTAAAAATAACCCCACAAATATAAAGATTAACAGAAAATAAATATGTAGGAAATAGTCATTATGTTACAGGTTTACAGGTGCATTCTGTATTGAGGTATGTTAGTAAGGAGCTCTTGAGTGACTTAAGACTGGGGGAAGATTTGATGGTGTTTGGGAGGTTATTCCATAATTGTGGTGCTCTGTAGGAAAATGAGGACCGAGCCACTGTCTTTTTGTATTGTGGTATTGCAAGTAAGGTGATGGACCTGGATCGGAGGTTATAGGATGAGGGAGCTGCTGGGGGAAGCAGTCTATTCAGATAGGGTGGCAACTTCCCAGAAATGCTCTTAAACACCAGGTTGGAAAGGTGAAGGGTGCGTCTAGATTCCAGCGATGGCCAGTTTAGCTCTTTTAACATGTCACAATGGTGGGTCATGTAGTTACATTGTAATGCAAAGCGGCAGAATGAGTTATACAATGTAGTAAGTTTCTGAAGGTGTGTTTGCGGGGCGGCTGCATACACTACATCTCCGTATTCAATAGCCGGCATAAGCATTTGTTGTACAATCTGCTTTCTTACCGCGGGGCTCAGGCAGGATTTGTTTCTGTACAGGGCACCTGTACATAATGACATACATCCATTGAGTTCAGCCTTTCACAATCAGATACTGCTGTTGATCCAATAGAAGGCAAAAAAGCCACCCCAAAAAACAGTCTGAAGTGCTCTCCAAGTGTTTCTGGAACTACCTCTCCCATAGTGCTAAACTCCTCGTTAGATTGCCTGAACATCATGGGAAATATAGTCTCAAAACATCTGGAGGGGCCAAGTTTGCGGACACCTGCTCTAGAATGTTCCTTTAATATTAAGGCACTTGGATAACTGTTACTAGTTTTTGAGACGCTGCGGTAACGTTGTAACGGTCTTGCAGCAACAATTTTTAGTATTTTGCTTCCTCTCAGCCAGAGTTGGTCGAGTGCCTGTCACGACGTTGCAGTCTGAACCCGCCCCGGCTTATGCTGGTCAATAATGAATCCCGTTCCATGACCTTGGCTTATACACTGTCACCCGATGTGTCACAATCCGCCTAGAACGATCTTGTAAAATCCAACAGCCGTAAGGGTGGGCTATATATATATATATATATATATATCTATATCCCTCCCAGCAGGACGTGTCGTAGCTCTCCTCTGCTTTGAGTTTGTGTAAGAAATTTCTCAAAAGTTCCAGGATATTGCAGTTTTACTGGCTATTGAGGCAGACGGAAAGTTTGCAGTGTCATTGTTTATTGTCTTGTTTTTGCCTCTTTCTGTTGTTGCTAGAAGATAAATCCATGATTATATCCTCTAAGCCCTGTACTGGTTAGGGTGGGATAAGGAGGTTTTTTGATCGATCAACGCTACCTTTAGCTATAATGTAATTTCTGAGCATATGTTATTGTACAATGTATCTTTTTTCTCAATATCCTCCATGTCCATTTCTCTCGCTTCTTCCTGTCGCCACCCTGGTCTGTTTTTCTCTGCCCACTATCTGAAAATGAAGTGTGCAAAACAATTGACTGAAGGATACATTGTATCTCCTTGTGTAGGCAGTTGTGTAACGACACAGAGGGCATTGTGTATCCTTTTAAAATGAAATACACTGGAGTAAAAATCTGGCATTAAATAAGTGATTCTGATTGTATTACGTGTGTATGGCCCACCACGCACATAGTGATGGTGTGTGCACCGTGGAATTCACTCATCTCTTACAGCAGGGGTCCGCAATCTTGGCCCTCAAGATGTTTTTCTGAACTACATCTCCCATGATGCTCAGCCACTCATAAGAATGGTTTAGCTTCATGGGAAATGTAATTCCAAAACATCTGGGACGCAAAGGTTGCTACAGCTTCCCCACCTACTGGACCACCATCTAAACAAGGATGCTCCAGTCGAGGAATGGTGGTAAGCAGCCGTGGTCAAACTGTGGCACCATTGGTAACAAGGGAGCTTTGCAGCTGGCACACCTTGGAGTGCCTTGCCTTGTTAGGGCAGCAGCCTGAGGGGGCACTGCTTACATAGTCGAGAGAGGGGAGGCAAGGGTTTAGGTTCCCATGCCTCCCTGTTGTGAAGTCTCATAACTGCCGTTGAGGAAAGCCACATACCATGGCGCCATCTGGAATGACCGGTCTACAAAAAAAAAAAAACCTTTGACTGGGAATCCTTTCCAATGGCAAAAAATTTGTGGCGCACTGGCATTTCTTCTGCATTGAAGCCTTTGGAATCGATCAGGAATAGGGCACACCATACCTCACAAGGGTACACCAAAACACGTAATCCTCCACTAGTGACATGGCCAAAACGTTGCCGCAGCTTATGTCCTGATAAATCTGCTTGACTGAACAGCCTTAAGATTCATTTATACGCCTTAGGAGTCAGCGGTGCCGTTGAAAATATATGTTACTGCTCTGGTGAAGAGCGCAAATGCTGATCCCTGGCAGGAAAACACAAGGGTGCCCTGATACATCTCTCATTGTGTGTACCTCTCTAGAATGAGTCAGCCCCCCCATGCACAAATAAATGATTCCTCAGAGCAAGGATGACTTTATTCTTACAGCAAGACAACACTTTATCCTGAAGCAGTGTCCTAGACCAGGCTCCATATATTTTGTACATCTCCTTTGTTCCTCGGTCACTCATTAGTCTGAGTCTTACGGGAAATGCAGTTCAAAAACACCTGGATTGCCATGGTAGGTAGGTGACCCTTGATCTAGTTTCTAGCCATGTTTATGCTGCTGGCTGGCCAGGAAGACCTTTACCTCCCTTCTCCCCCGGCTAAATCTGCCTGCGTAAACTACCTCAAACGCCACTGGGTAATCCCCCACGTGCCCGCCCATGCATTCAGGACATTACTTGTGAAGAAATTCTGTCGAAATTAGCTTTTTTTTTTTTTTTTTTTTTTTTTTTTTTTTGTATTGCTCACTTTCTTTAAAAATTATATAAGGAATGAAACCATGTTTTTGAAAGATATTAATAAGTGAACTTCTTTTTGCTCTTTTTATTTTTCCTCCTCTTCTCCAGTAACCATGATTTGGTCCTAACAGTCATTAATAATATCTTACGGGGGTTTTATTTCTTTGTTTTTCAGGTTTTAACCATGTCGAACACCTTGAAATATCTCCTGATTTTCGACTTCGATGAAACCATTATAAACGAAAACAGTGATGATTCGGTGGTTCAGGTGGCACCCGGCCAAGAACTCCCTGACTGGCTACGCGAGACCTTTGAAGAAGGTTATTACAACCGCTACATGCAGAAGGTGTTTGAATACTTTGGCGACCAAGGCGTCACGTTGGCAGACATTAAAACGGCCTACGAGAACATCCCGCTGTCACCTGGAATGCCAGAGCTCTTCAGGTTCCTGTTTAAGAATCAAGATCGGTTTGAGATCATCCTGGTTTCCGATGCCAATATGTTTGGAATCGAGAGCACTTTGAAAAGTAACGGCTACCATTCCCTCTTTCGCCGTGTCATTAGCAACCCTACTAATGTCGGGAAGAGTGGACACTTGAACTTAGGACCTTATCACACTCATAGCTGCACCCAATGCCCAGCGAACATGTGCAAGAGGAAAGTCCTAACAGAATACCTTGCTGAAAGGTCTCACGACGGCGTAACCTTCGAAAACATATTGTACGTCGGGGACGGAGCAAATGATTTCTGCCCATCTGTTATCTTCACGTCCACAGATGTTGCCTTCCCTCGGAAAAATTATCCTATGCACAAGTTGATCCGAAAGATGGAAGAGCAACAGAAGAATAGTTACCAAGCCAGGGTCGTCCCTTGGGATTCGGCTGACGTTGTGTCACGATACCTCCAGGCACTTTTTAACAAGTCATAAGAATTGAGATTAAAACATGATGACATTGTGTACAGGGAATAAGGCATTGACACTTTAAGATCAATTTATCTATGCAGTTATCATTTGTCCACCACCACCACGGTGGTGCTTCTCTTCGCCAATGGTTTCTCCAAGGAAAAGACAATAAAGGGAAAGGAAGACAAAATAATCCATAATTAAAGTTGATATACAACTAATTTACTTTTAATCTGTCAGACATGCTATACTGTCAAATGAGATATAGGGAGTTTCATCCAGCATTTCGATTGGTCACTCTAGGTGAGTATCAATGGAATGGAAATGGAGTAAGTGTTCCAGGCTTTCATGGAATTGAACGTTTTACCCCGGAGTTTGTTTTTCACTCTGTGGAAGTTATGGTTCTTGCCGCGTTGCTTTCTGCTCAAATTTATTTTGTTTAGTAATGAAACTGTATTTTATGATCACATTCGACACCCACACACACCCCAGGCACTGCTCCTCCAAGAAGACACTTTTTTTAAAAAAAAATTGACTGCCTGTGTCTTTTTGGAAAGTAAATGCCTGGTGTCCCCCTTCCCTGATTTTTCAATCTTCAGTGGCGTTGGCTACTCCAGGGCTCCATGGAGCACCTGACCGTCGAAGTGGTATGTTTCAGTAAACCATTTATATCTCAACTTGCCAGTATAGATGATACATCAAGCCACCTCAATCACTGCCAAGTGGTTTTCCATAAAGCCACTGGCAGGAACCAATGCTTTTCATGGAAAACCACTTTAAATTCAGACGTAATCCAGGGGTCCGTAACCTTAGCCCTGCAGTTGTTTTGGAACTACATTTCGCATGAGGCTCAACCAATCTTGAGTGGTTGAGTGTCATTGGAGATGTAGTTCCAAACATCGGGGGCCAAGGTTGCTGTCATGTATCTACAACTCCACACTATAACTATTAATACAGTACATTTAGGGACTCTGTGCACATTGTCAGGCAAAGTGCTCCCTCTGCTGGTCAATCCTAATAATGAGACAAAGCTCCGATAGGGGTCTCTGTAATGTCACGAGATCAGTGAGAGGTCCCATGAGTTATTATTATCATTTATATAGCGCCAACAGTTTCCGTAGCGCTTTACAATACCCAAAGGGAACGAAATACAAATAAACTGACATAAGATGGAAACGAGAGGTGTAGAGGGCCCTGCTCATAGGACCAGTTGTCACGACCCAACTACGCGCGCTGCTGTGCAAAGACGCCGGGTTAAGCCGCGCACTATCTATCTATCCTAGACCCAGATAATTACGCGCACTTCTCTACCCGTCCCGGCCACACTACCTCTCACAACAGGCACGTAGAGCGCGATATACTGATCCCAGGATTGCAACGCAGCACAAGCCTTCTCCTGAAGCGCATAATAACTACGTGTCTCACAATCCTGGAACTCACTTTCTTATTCTATTAGTAACGCTGCCACCAGTCCTCACGGACACCATGCGCGTCGCAACAGGAGACGCAGGGCTTAGCAGCCGCACTATCCTAGACTCGGACAGTGACTACAATTCCCACAATTCCCTGCCGTTTCCTGACGGCCGCAACACGCAATTTCTTATATATAACCGAGCTTAAGGCAAATAGCAATACTCCCAATCTCTTAGTTAGCGTGAATTTCATCAGCCAGAGTCAAAACTTAAATATTTTTTGGTTTATTTATGATAGAAAAAGAATCAGTGCTTGGTTACATAAAAAAAGATCATATAACTAGAATAAATCAGTTACTTATACAATACACAGAATATAAAGAAAAAGGTTTAACCATAGAGCGTAACTTACGAAGAACTATTCCTCTATGGCCTCCTGGAGTCTGGAGATAGGAACATGGACCGATCAATCCTTTTTGCGCTCGTCTGACCCTAGCCTAGTGTTAACGTCCGTGTTGCCGCACATAAGTACGTCCGTGATAGCATACAATTGTGTTAAATGAAGCCCCACACACGAAGTACGTCCGCACAGAAGTGCGGCGGCTGACGGACGCTGCAAACGGATGCAGGTTAGGCAAGAACGTAATACTGCTAGAACGGACGTGCGGAGTGCGCCACGTCCACAACGTCCGCATAGCTTTGTGTGTGAGTGATGGAGCGTGGTCAGATGGACTGCATTTATACGTCCAGCATTTTTGACGGACAGAATGTTTTTTCATTTTAATTTATTTTCCCTGCTACATCAGTCAAAAAATCCGTCAGTGAAAAAAACGGACTGTGTGGCCACTACCTTGTCGTCAGTCAGAAAGTACGTCCGTACTGCACGGACGCACAGTCCGTACAAAATGCGCTCATCTGACCCTAGCCTAAGAAGGCATCCCCAAGTGATCAGCCAAAGCACATGGCCAGTGTTCCGAATTTATAAACTTCCTGATCTTTCCAGCCCCCACCCATAAGTGGCCCAGTAACCAATCAATGTTCTCGAACCCAGGACATACTTGAAAACGAGAGAAATCTCAATGTATCCTTCCTGGTAAAATCCTTTATAAATAAATAAAATAAATTACAGTCTAGAGGAGGAGGTTACAGTCTAGCGTTATGGTACATTGGCTGCCATGTCTGATGTGCTGTAACGTTAGAAACATTCTGGGTATCATTTACAAATGCAACACGCGTTGGCAATAAACAAAGTGTTTTCTGTCCTCAAGAATAAATCTTGAATTCACTCTATTTCAGGCACCAGATGGTGCTTTTGAAGAATGAGTTAACTCGATCATATCTGAAGAAGGGGTTATTACAGTTTTTTGTTGGCCTGACACCACCTGCTTTCCTTTAGGAAGTTGTGGAATGTCTTGCCTATTGTAGTCTTTTTAAAATGCAATCCATATTTAATGTTGCTTGGTGCCTTTTTATGGTTTTCTGTCACTTTTAAATGTGAAAATGAACTGTGCGTCTCGATGACTTTGGATACCTCATATAGCGAATAACTCGGCAAAAAGACTTTGGATCTAGGACCGGTTCCTTTCTTTCCGACGCTGGTGCACTTTCCAGTTCTTCTTCGATCTCATTAACTGTCGGACTGAGGACGTGAGCATCACATCTGAATTGTTTTATGATCTGTTACCGTTGGAAACGTTGTTACAAAGCATTTGCAGTGTATGGATACTGACCTGTGATTGTCTCGATTCATTACTTTCTTTTGTGCTTCCGTATGGTGGCCGCTCATTGGCCGCAGTCACCACAGGGCTAACTGTCATCAAACTGTCTTCTAAAGGGCAACGTCACTCAATATTCATCAAATATTTGCATGTGATCAATGTTATGTCTAAAAGAGTTTACATAGCTCAAATCCGTCTCAGGTTACCTAATCAAAGATGTCAGGTTTTTGTGGTAAGGGTTTGTACAGCCCTTTCTGGGGTAAACGAGGTGGGGGGGGGTGTAAAAACATTACTATGCATCAGGATATGGATGTGGTATAAAGCAAAGGATGAGTATGCCAAGAATGGCTTTCTAGGATCTCGTTACATGTACACAGGTGGATTACTACCGGCTTGGCAGTATTTCCGAAGTTCATTATATGACATTTCTCAGCATTGAAGCATGAATGTAAACATCCAGGATGCTTGATCGGTAAACTGGTTGCAATATGTATTAACCACACGGCAAAGCTACAATGTTCTGTGGAAGCGGGGGAAAAAATGTGCGTACACATAAATACACACACACGGACACCGCATGAGTCCAGGCTGAAAATAGATCATAAATTATATTTGTATTTATCTATAGAGCCATGTTTACGTAAATGATTCAAAATACATGCCACCGCTGGAAACGTTTGACTCTGCCAACTTCTTTACCGGGTCCACTCTTGTGGATGGAGAAGCTAACTGCAAAGGTCTACGTATCATCAATGGTCTAACCCAAGCTCTGGAAAAAGTAGGACGGGGCGCTTTTATTAGGGCAACTGCTACATCTTTCTGTCCTGTTAATCCCCTCTACAAAAGGACGAGCTGGAGCTCTGGACGACATCAAGTTGCGCTGTCTGTTTTGAAGCGTGGAATTGCTGCATTGATGAGGCAATTTATTATGATACGCTTATTAAAATACATTGATGTCTGAGCTGTTACTGTTATTGGCATGTTTTTCTTTCTCCCCAATTCTATGCAGGTAAGCCGTGAGGTTGCAGGTTAGTAAATGGAACATGAACGTTTGTTTTATAAAATTCTGCTTTTTTGTTCCAAAGGTGAAGGTTGTTACAAGCACCATGTTCTTTGATGTATATTCTTATCCTCCGCCGATGTCCGGCATTGCAGATATAAGGCTTAATAACAGGTATTTCAAGTATATTTTCAGCACATTTGTTTACGTGTGTCTTGTTTTTCATTCCGTGTTCTTTCAGCCCCCCCAGAAAGATGAACACAAGCGTGTACGATTCGAAGCCGGTTCACTAGTGCAGCCGAGTGCAATTTAATGAGAGATTCGAGATACAAATGTTTTGGGGCGACTTGCCCCTTTCTCAGTGCACGATGCTCTCACAAATCATTGGAGAAACACACATAATATACACTGCCTGGCCAAAAAAAACACCTTTTGTTATGTTTACAACACCCATTCACCATGACATCATAACAATAAGCTTATGCGATGTGACATTTATTTCCGTTCAGAGTGGTTTTAATTTGTCGCCAAGATCTTGTATTGTTGATGGGAGAGTCGCAGCGCTGCGTAAAGTCTTCTCCAGCACATTATCCCAAAGATTCTCAATGGGGTTAAGGTCTGGACTGTGCGGTGGCCAATCCATGTGTGAAAATGAGGTCTCATGCTCCCTGAACCACTCTTGCACAATTTGAGCCTGATGAATCCTGGCATTGCCATCTTGGAATATGCCCGCTGTGCCATCAGGAAAGAAAAAATTCATCTGATGGGGAAAATCCTGCTCATTCCGTATATGCAGGGTGTCGCATGACCTCATTTGTTTGCAGCTGTAACATATTAATCACTGCAGTAATTATGCAATGGAAGAGTCACACCTATTTGCTGGTGTAAATCCGGGTGTTGGTTTTTTTTGGGGGTTTTTCTTTGGCCAGGTTGCAAATAAGAAATTAGGCATTCCAATTAAGATGGCATTCAGTTAGGGTCTACCGGGTCCTGGCATCTTCTTGATAGATCAAGCCTTGCGTCTAACAGTCTTGAGAGTGCTGCGCGACTAAAAGATGCATTGCTATGGGAGCCAGAGCAGCAGTAGGGTATCCTGCATCCTTTGTAAATCAACGCCCAACAGTGTAAAATACTGCACTATAAAGCGCTCCTGCATAATGGGTTCCCATTTAGGTCATGCCACGGAATACAAGATCCTTCCTATAGTGTTAGCCAAGCAGAAAATATACATACAGGCATGCTAAATATGTATATATGTGACCCTAGGCTTCCCAAATAAAGACAAAAAGTTAAATTAAAAAGCGTGTCTCTGTTTTTTTTCTATAAACCAAATGTTTCACAACCTTTTCCTCAGGACCAGATATTAAGGATCACCTTGGGGAAGTAAAGACTGAATCCTGCAATCACTGAGCAGAAAATCCTATCCCCTGTGCTGTGCTTCAGATATTTGGCAAACCTGGCCTGATGGGTTTACCCGAGGTTAGGGTTGGGAACCACTTAAGAAGAAATGAATAAGCACAATCTGCCATTATAGTAAGCTTGTCATTTAGGAAGCAAGGGGCATGAATAATGAATTCCCTCTCCTCCAGATCACAGATGTCCTATAGGAACCAGTGCTACTCTAGCTTCTCATTAAAACCATGAGGGCCACAGTGTCATCCAGGTACATCCTCCTAAACTCTGTCTCACCTCTTGGGAGGGAGAGGGCTCTTTATTAAACCATTTGATACCTGCGTTGGGAGACACTGTACTTGAATTCCCAGAAATGTCCAGTTACTGGTTGGTCTGAGGTCAAACTTCATAGGCAGTTTTGTGTTTTGGTATCCTGTCTTTATGTGCATTAGTAGTTTTTCCTCCATATCCCAAACCACAAGAGCATTTCAGCACGTTTATCCCGGAGTGATGTGGACCAAACTAATTTAAAACCCATCGCAGAAATTTGGACAAAAGAGCACTGGATGTGGAGTTTTGATTGGTCCACATCACATTCTTATATTTAGTAACTCTTGGGTGGGGGGGGGTCATCTGATGAGTTAAAAAGCCTCTCTGATACAATCACACGTATGAGGATGTACTCGGGTATCGCCTTTTATGATGCTCGTTGCAGTGATTCCACTGTAGGCACCGGTATCCCATGTGTAGCTTTGACTGAAAAAAAGTTGTGATGTATCTGTATGTAACACTGTATCTCTGATGCTCTTGTTTTTTTTTATTAGGGATTCTTTGAATAAGTGACTAAAAACTTTGTTACATTGTAAAATGTGCCAGTTGGACTTTTTGTTCTTGTTACTAAAAGGTGAGTTTGTGCTAACAAAGGGGATCCTTCATTATTTTCTTTTATATACAATTTGCAACAATTCATCATGTGACACAGTTTTCGCCTTATTTTTGGCCGCTGTGAATATTAGTGCAGCGCTTCTCAAATCCTAGTGAGGACTTGTGCAGTCATCTGTCAGTGATACTTTATTCTTAGTTGGCTGTCACTCACTGTACTGTATGGAGGATTGCCTTTTCACGTGATTTCTGTAATAATTTAGCAGGCTTTAGTTGGTTTTGTGGAATAATTATTAAAGATCTTGTCATTATCCCTATAGACTACAGCATCAAGGAAATGAACAGTGAAGAGTGTTTTCCTCATGTAAGATGTATGCATGGACTTCCCATAGTTAATAAACTCTACAAGATCAGTAAGGAAAGCCATATGTTCTGGACAAATTACGAAATAATGGTCTATAAAATGAAATCAAATGGCTAAATTAGCCCTAAATGGGTTACTCTGACACATATACAGTCAGGTCCAGAAATATTGGGACATCGACACAATTCTAACATCTTTGGCTCTATACACCACCACAATGGAGTTGGAATGAAACAAACACAATGTGCTTTAACTGCAGACTGTCAGCTTTAATTTGAGGGTATGTACATCCAACTCAGGTGAACGGTGTAGGACTTACAGTAGTTTGCAGATGTGCCTCCCACTTGTTAAGGGACCAAAGGTAATGGTACTTGGTTGCAAATCCTTTGCAGTCAATCACAGCCTGAAGTCTGGAACGCATAGACATCACCAGACGCCGGGTTTCATCCCTGGTGATGCTCTGCCAGGCCTCTACTGCAACTGTCTTCGGTTCCTGCTTCTTCTTTCGGCAGTTTTCCCTTCAGTTTTGTCTTCAGCAAGTGAAATGCATGCTCAATGGGATTCAGGTCAGGTGATTGACTTGGCCATTGCATAACATTCCACATCTGTCCCTTCAAAAACTCTTTGGTTGCTTTTGCAGTATGCTTTGGGTCATTGTCCATCTGCACTGTGAAGCGCCGTCCAATGAGTTCTGCAGCATTTGGCTGAATGTGAGCAGATAATATTGCCCGAAACATAGAAACATAGAATAGAAACATAGAATAATGTCGGCAGATAAGAACCTTTCGGCCCATCTAGTCTGCCCAATTACATGGATACTTTACCTGGATTTATCTTTTGTTTAGGATAGCCTTATGCCTATCCCATGCTTGCTTAAATTCAATCACTGTTTTGGCCTCTACCACTTCTACTGGAAGGCTGTTCCATGTATCCACCACCCTCTCAGTAAAATAATGCTTCCTGATGTTACTTTTAAACCTTTGCCCCTCTAATCTAAGACTATGTCCTCTTGTTTTGCTACTTTGTTTCCGTTTAAATATACTCCCTTCCTCTACCTTGTGGATTCCCTTTACGTATTTAAATGTTTCTATCATATCTCCTCTGTCTCGTCTTTTTTCCAAGCTGTACATGTTAAGATCATTAAGCCTTTCCTGGTAACTTTTCTCCTTCAAGCCATACACCATTTTAGTAGCCCTTCTCTGAACTATCTCGAAGATGTCTATATCCTTCTGGAGATACGGTCTCCAGTACTGCACACAGTACTCCAAGTGAGGTCTCACCAGTGCTCTGTACAGTGGCATGAGCACTTCCCTTTTCCTACTGCTATTACCTCTCCCTACACAACCAAGCATTCTGCCAGCATTTCCTGCTGCTCTATTACATTGACTACTTACCCTTAGATCCTCTGAAATAATGCCCCCCAAATCCCTTTCCTCAGATGTTGAGGTTAGGACTGTATCAAATCTTCTATATTCTATATATATATATTCTATATTCAGAATTCATCCTGCTGCTTTTGTCAGCAGTCACATCAAAAATACAAGAGAACCAGTTCCATTGGCAGCCATACATGCCCACATCATGACACTACCACCACCATGCTTCACGGATGAGGTGGTATGCTTAGGATCATGAGCAGTTCCTTTCCTTCTCCATACTCTTCTCTTCCCATCACTCTGATACAAATTGATCTTGGAACAAGATCCTATGGACAGATGAGACCAAAACTGTGAAGGCTTTGTTAGGTGTTGTTTGGCAAACTCTAATCTGGCCTTCCTGTTTTTGAGGCTCACCAATGGTTTACATCTTGTGGTGAAACCTCTGTATTCACTCTGGTGAAGTCTTCTCTTAATTGTTGACTTTGACACTGTTAGAGATTATTGACTTCTTTAATAGGTCAGGGATATATTAATTATGACGCATATTTTTCTTATTGTTGATATACATAGATATATATATATTATTGACAGTGCCTCCAATACCAGTGGTATAAATTGGTATTTAACCCCTAACATAGGGATTAATAACCAATCAATAAATATACGTCTTAACAAATATATGGCGCGTTATCCCGAGTTCTTTTGATGCTCTCTAGATATTTTTAAACACAATAAAATCAATAAAGATATGAATAAGGACCTCAGGACTAGAGGTGACCGGCTAGGACATAACTATAAAATATACTTTATTGAACATATAAACATAAACCCTTCAAAAGGTAAATAAGACACAACTCAAAACGAAAAAATGGACATAATTAAAATCAATATAACCACATGTATTAAAGGGTGAATTACCACGAAGGGTGGTTATAACAATTCAATGATAATATGAACATGTGAAGTATCTATTTTAAAAAACCTCCTTATATTAATGGCATTCGTTTCTAAAACGGAGTATCAATAGATTCACAAAATAGTGTGGGATGACAGTAATCGCTATCTAACCCGATTTGAACTGTCTTTGGGGCAATATAATTATGAAATTACCCCAGATGCAATTGGAAAAAATCACTATCAATAAACACACGTTCAAATTGCGAATATGGTTGTGAGCCAGTGCTGCGGTTATTAGATAGGTGATTACATGCAAAATAAGATCATTTATAAAGAAACCGTTGCACTTTTGAATTGGATGCCTTGGAGTGCTGAGTGGTGGAAG
>RXON01004488.1:0-67019 GCA_009667805.1 Leptobrachium leishanense | reverse complement strand
TCCTGTGTGAATCCGTTTATGTCTTGCAAGATATGAGGCATAGATAAAACATTTACCACAGTCAGTGCATTTGAATAGTTTTTTTCCTGTGTGAATCCTCTGATGCTTTTTAAGAGAAATTTGGTCTGTAAATTTCTTCCCACATTCAGTACAAGAGTCTGGTTGTTCTGTAATGTAATCTTGTTGTTGTGTGAGGGCCGGCTTCATGGTAAAATTCTCTCCAATAAACATTGTTGAAAATGGTTCTTCTCTGCCCTTTGTTTCAAAACATGAGACTTTCCCCATTTCAGAAGAAGACGCTGAATGTCCTTTATAAACTGAATTCTGAGTAACGGGATCTGTATAATATATCCTGTGATCTGGCTTTCTGGATTCTATTAAGGACTCGCTATGGTTTATTTCCACTGGGTTTGGATTGGATTTTACATATTCTCCATTATTATCAGCTGAGCATTCAGTCTGTGTATGTTCTGGGGGTTCATACATGTCGCTGTCTGGAGATTTCCTTCTCCATATGTGGGTGATTCCTCCTTAATGTCAGTAGATGGATATTCAGTCTGTGTATGTTCTGGGGGTTCATACATGTCGCTGTCTGTGAGATTTCCTTCTCCATATGTGGGTGATTCCTCCTTAATGTCAGTAGATGGATATTCAGTCTGTGTATGTTCTGGGGGTTCATACATGTCGCTGTCTGTGAGATTACCTTCTCCATATGTGGGTGATTCCTCCTTAATGTCAGTAGATGGATATTCAGTCTGTGTATGTTCTGGGGGTTCATACATGTCGCTGTCTGTGAGATTTCCTTCTCCATATGTGGGTGATTCCTCCTTAATGTCAGTAGATGGATATTCAGTCTGTGTATGTTCTGGGGGTTCATACATGTCGCTGTCTGTGAGATTTCCTTCGACACATGAGGCCGGTTCCTCCTTAATAACAATACGTAGATATTCAGTCTGTGTCTGTTCTGGGAGGGGAGAAATGTCAGGATGTGAGATATCTCCTTCTCCATGTGACTCGGATTCTGCCCCTGTATAAGTAGAGGTATATTGTGTCTGTGTATGTTCTGGGGGTTCATACATGTCACTGTCTGTGAGATTTCCTTCGTCACATGAGGTCGGTTCCTCCTTAATATCAGGGGGTGAATATTCTGGGGGTTCTGTGATTGGATAAATCTCTTTCTCTGGGACGTGTCTTTCTTCAGACGCCAGAGATTCTCGCTCTGTGTATGTTGCAGATTCAGCTGGTCCTTTTCTCGTCTTGTTCAGATCCTTTTCCACATTATTGCTTAGAATTTCACTTCCATTTTCACATCCAATATCCCATAAAGAAACCGCAGCGTAAAATTCACCCCATACAGATTTATCTATTGGAGGGAAAATCACATGAACACGTGAGACGTTCATTCAGGAACACGTCTATTACACGGCACAGCCAACATTTCAGGGGATTATTGGGACACGTTGCTCTGGGATTGGACACAAACATTATGAGAATTAAAGCATCTCTTACCCGGTGTAATAACAGGCTGGTGATCCTCCATCATGACGTCCTCATAGAGCTCCTTGTGTCGCTCCACATACTCCCACTCCTCCATGGAGAGATAGACAGTGACATCCTCACAGCGTATAGGAACCTGACACACACAATGACACAGTCACCATCCAGACACATGCCTTGGTGTTAGCGTATAATGTCCCATTCCCAGCAGCCTCACCTCTCCAGTCAGCAGACGGATGATCTGATTGCTCAGCTCCAGGATCTTCTCATGGTTTTGCTCATGGATTCCTGAGTGAGGTGGAGGCTCCGTTTTGAAGCTTTGGCTCCTGCCGTGTCCTTCTGATATTTGGTGACGGCTGCTGTCACTGACCATCTCATGGATCTTCACCACCATATGACCCTAAACATTGAGAGTGACCCCAATATAGAGAGGTATAAACATGTCGCCCCCTGGGCCCCCCATGCTTTTGTGTATGTGTCAGTGTGTTATCTCCATAGTGTGCTGTATGGTGTGCTGGAACCTTTATTTACACATGAATCTACTACTGATCTGCCTCTGAAATGTCTCCTGGGTCACACAGCTCCAGGGGGATTTAATATCAGCAGGAATATGGAATCTCATGGAATCTCTTACCTCTCCAGTCAGCAGAAAGATCATCTCCAGAGTTAGATCCAGGATCCTCTGGCTCAGCGGATCCCTGGCTGTGAGTGGATTCATTATCACAGGTTACCTGGACGCCCGGATCTTGTGGAGGAACGATTAGAGGAAGCACAATGTGTCTGGAATCACACAGGAATATTCTGCTCAGTTTCTTCCAATTAACGAGATATTACAATCTGCCACCAGAGAAGCGAGAATCCAAAACGAACTCAACTTTAAATTCAGGATTCCCATGTACCAAGATAAGGGGTGGAGGAGAGGACTCTGGGAGGGTAAAACGGTTACACAATAGAGGTTTCAATAATAACACATGGAAGGAGTTGGGGGGCGCCAGACAAAATCCCTACAGCCAGGTTCCCTAATGCAACATCCCGACGGCCAACTTCCAGACATCCAAAATCCCAGCAGCAAACCCTAATACTAACACCCTAACCCTTAGGGAGTTAGGCTTAGGGGTTAGGGTTAGGTGGGTTAGGTTTAGGGGGGTTAGGGCTAAGTTTAGGGGGGTTAGGGCTAGGTTTAGGAAGGTTAGGGTTAGGGCTAAATTTAGGGGAGTTAGGGTTAGAATTAAGGGGTTAGGTTTAGGGGGATTACGGTTAGGGAGTAGGGGTAGTGTTAGCCGCTGGGATTTTGGATGTCTGGAAGTTGGCCGTCAGGGAGTTGTCTGTGTAGGGAAGCTGGGAAGTGGCATTTTGTAGGGGGTAGAACGAGCCGGCTGCCGGGCAGGAGGAATGAAGCGCCAGGGTCCGCCAGCTGCAACAACGAATGATTGAGGTATGACAATCCTGAGCTCTATATATGAGTATACTGGGAATTAGAGGATCCTGAGCTCTATATATGAGTATACGGGGAATTAGAGGATCCTGAGCTCTATATATATGAGTATACGGGGAATTAGAGGATCCTGAGCTCTATATATGAGTATACGGGGAATTAGAGGATCCTGAGCTCTATATATGAGTACAGGGGTGTGGGAATTGTATCGCCCGACGCCCGGGACATTAAGATCCGGGCACCGGGCGAGTAGTTTTTTTTTAGATGCAGTCTGCGGACTAATTACAGGGACGCCCCGATACCGGAAGCCGGCATTGAGCCAGCTTGCCGGCATCCGAGGGGCTTGGGCGGCTGTTTGAATGCTCTATCGGCATTCAGACAGCCGCCCCTGGAGCTCTCAGCCGCATACTTACCTTCCCGAGTGGCGCCGACAAAGTCTCCGCGCTTCCGCACGTTGAAGGACCCAGCCGTGATCACGTGGGAGTCCCACGTGATCGCGGCTGGGGGTCCTTCAAAGAGCGTAGGCGCGAAGACTTTGTCGGCGTCGCTTGGGAAGGTAAGTATGCGGCTGAGAGCTCCAGGGGCGGCTGTCTGAATGCCGATAGAGCATTCGAACAGCCGCCCCAAGTCTGGTCTGGGGTCTGAGCTGGGGGGCAATATCCATGAGCTGGGGCAAATCCATGTGTGAGCTGGGGCAGCATCCATGAGCTGGGAGCAAATATCCATGAGAGCGTGGGGCAGTATACCCTGAGCTGGGGCATATATCCATGAGCTGGGGCAGTATATCCATGAGCTGGGGCAGTATATCCATGAGCTGGGGCAGTATATCCATGAGCAGGGGCAGTATATCCATGAGCTGGGGCAGTATATCCATGAGCTGGGGCAGTATATCCATGAGCTGGGGCAGTATATCATGAACTGGGGCATATCCATGAGCTGGGGCAGTATCCATGAGCTGGGGCATATATCTATGTGCTGGGATATATCCATGTGCTGGGGCATATTTCCATGTGCTGGGGCATATTTCCATGTGCTGGGGCATATTTCCATGTGCTGGGGCATATTTCCATGTGCTGGTGCATATTTCCATGTGCTGGGGCATATATATCCATGTGCTGGGGCATATATCCATGAGCTGGGGCATATATCCATGTGCTGGGCATATATCCATGAGCTGGGGCATATATCCATGAGCTGGGGCAATATCCATATATCTCAGGGGGAGTATATACATGTGAGCGGGGAGCATTTTTATGAGGTCTGTTCTTATTGGAAAGTGGTCACATGACATAAAATAAAAGTATCGGTAACGGTACTCGGTCTTAAAAAAAGTGATATCGGTGCATCCCTAATATATACATACATACAACAAAATAGTGTTTAAATAAAGCTCTTTATTCATCACATGTATCTGATGCTGCCTTTATAGGCTGTTATGAATAAAGAGCTCTATTTAAACACTATTTTGTTGAAATTATCAGGACAAGTTGATCGTCCTGAGGGACAAGTAGATTGGACTACTACTTAGTCCGTTGGACAAGTAGATTTTTTTAAAATTTCCACACCCCTGTGAGTATACGGGGAATTAGCGGATCCTGAGCTCTATATATGAGTAAATGGGGAATTAGCAGATCCTGAGCTCTATATATGAGTATACGGGGAATTAGAGGATCCTGAGCTCTATATATGAGTATACGGGGAATTAGAGGATCCTGAGCTCTATATATGAGTATACGGGGAATTAGAGGATCCTGAGCTCTATATATGAGTATACGGGGAATTAGAGGATCCTGAGCTCTATATATATGAGTATACAGGGAATTAGAGGATCCTGAGCTCTATATATGAGTATACAGGGAATTAGAGGATCCTGAGCTCTATATATATGAGTATATGGGGAATTAGCGGATCCTGAGCTCTATATATGAGTATATGGGGAATTAGCGGATACTGAGCTCTATATATGAGTATACGGGGAATTAGAGGATCCTGAGCTCTATATATGAGTATACAGGGAATTAGAGGATCCTGAGCTCTATATATGAGTATATGGGGAATTAGCGGATACTGAGCTCTATATATGAGTATATGGGGAATTAGCGGATACTGAGCTCTATATATGAGTATACGGGGAATTAGAGGATCCTGAGCTCTATATATATATGAGTATACGGGGAATTAGAGGATCCTGAGCTCTATATATGAGTATACGGGGAATTAGAGGATCCTGAGCTCTATATATGAGTATACGGGGAATTAGAGGATCCTGAGCTCTATATATGAGTATACAGGGAATTAAAGGATCCTGAGCTCTATATATGAGTATACGGGGAATTAGAGGATCCTGAGCTCTATATATGAGTATACGGAGAATTAGAGGATCCTGAGCTCTATATATGAGTATACGGGGAATTAGCGGAGCCTGAGCTCTATATATGAGTATACGGGGAATTAGTGGATCCTGAGCTCTATATATGAGTATACGGGGAATTAGAGGATCCTGAGCTCTATATATGAGTATACGGGGAATTAGAGGATCCTGAGCTCTATATATGAGTATACGGGGAATTAGAGGATCCTGAGCTCTATATATGAGTATACGGGGAATTAGAGGATCCTGAGCTCTATATATGAGTATACGGGGAATTAGAGGATCCTGAGCTCTATATATGAGTATACGGGGAATTAGAGGATCCTGAGCTCTATATATGAGTATACGGGGAATTAGAGGATCCTGAGCTCTATATAGGAGTATACGGAGAATTAGAGGATCCTGAGCTCTATATATGAGTATACGGGGAATTAGAGGATCCTGAGCTCTATATATGAGTATACGGGGAATTAGAGGATCCTGAGCTCTATATATGAGTATACGGGGAATGAAGAGAATAATGGTCTCCAATTGTCCGTCCTTTAACCCCTAAGACCCTGTCTTAGGCACACCTTGAGTTAACTCTCCTTCTGCGCAGGGAGAGAGAGAAATCCGTTAAGAAAACACACGAGGCATGTATTTTAGTCTGGCATCTCTCTCTGCCTTCCAACGGTTCTTGACACATATTTATACCTGTGTCAAGGCGTTGTCTTTTTATTTCATTGGTTAACATTTCAAAACATAACATAGTTCATTGGCCAGTTTCAATACAGGTCTGGTGACACATTTCTGGACAGTCCCGTGGCCTAAGACATGCTATCTCTTGAGACATCAACATTTCTTCATTCCAGAGACATTTACAAACATATTGAGAAGTGAAACTTAATCCTATAATACTGCTGATTATCAATTTATCTTAAAACTATTTCTTATATTTAAACCTTAATTTATCTATTAATATTATAATTCATGGGTGTTATTTAACTACTTATAGGGTCCTTCTTGTAGGTTAGCAGATGGTGGTCTGAGGATTCCTTTTCCTTCAGGGAATTAGAGGATCCTGAGCTCTATATATGAGTATACGGGGAATTAGAGGATCCTGAGCTCTATATATGAGTATACGAGGAATTACAGGATCCTGAGCTCTATATATGAGTATACAGGGAATTAGCGGATCCTGAGCTCTATATATGAGTATACGGGAATTAGAGGATCCTGAGCTCTATATATGAGTATACGGGGAATTAGAGGATCCTGAGCTCTATATATGAGTATACGGGGAATTAGAGGATCCTGAGCTCTATATATGAGTATACGGGGAATTAGTGGATCCTGAGCTCTATATATGAGTATACGGGGAATTAGAGGATCCTGAGCTCTATATATGAGTATACGGGGAATTAGAGGATCCTGAGCTCTATATATGAGTATACGGGGAATTAGAGGATCCTGAGCTCTATATATGAGTATACGGGGAATTAGAGGATCCTGAGCTCTATATATGAGTATACGGGGAATTAGAGGATCCTGAGCTCTATATATGAGTATACGGGGAATTAGTGGATCCTGAGCTCTATATATGAGTATACGGGGAATTAGAGGATCCTGAGCTCTATATATGAGTATACAGGGAATTAGAGGATCCTGAGCTCTATATATGAGTATACGGGGAATTAGAGGATCCTGAGCTCTATATATGAGTATACGGGGAATTAGAGGATCCTGAGCTCTATATATGAGTATACGGGAATTAGAGGATCCTGAGTTGTATATATGAGTATACGGGGAATTAGAGAATCCTGAGCTCTATATATGAGTATACGGGGAATTAGCGGATCCTGAGCTCTATGTATGAGTATACGGGGAATTAGAGATCCTGAGCTCTATATATGAGTATACGGGGAATTAGAGGATCCTGAGCTCTATATATGAGTATACGGGGAATTAGAGGATCCTGAGCTCTATATATGAGTATACGGGGAATTAGTGGATCCTGAGCTCTATATATGAGTATACGGGGAATTAGCGGATCCTGAGCTCTATATATGAGTATACGGGAATTAGAGGATCCTGAGCTCTATATATGAGTATACGGGGAATTAGAGGATCCTGAGCTCTATATATGAGTATACGGGGAATTAGAGGATCCTGAGCTCTATATATGAGTATACAGGGAATTAGAGGATCCTGAGCTCTATATATGAGTATACGGGGAATTAGCGGATCCTGAGCTCTATATATGAGTATACGGGGAATTAGAGGATCCTGAGCTCTATATATGAGTATACGGGAATTAGCGGATCCTGAGCTCTATATATGAGTATACGGGGAATTAGCGGATCCTGAGTTGTATATATTTTTACAGAGGGCTAAACACAGAGGACACAGCAGCTTTTCCATGTGTCTGCTCTGTGGGAGCCATCTTTATGGAGTCTCCTAATACATTTCTAGCACAATATAAATCCAATCTTCCCCTAATATCTGTATATTAAGACACACAATCCCAGCTCTGACCTGCAGCCTGGATCCTCCTTTCAGTGTTTATTTCTCTGCTACCGGAAGTGATTTCAAAGATTCAGACCTTTTCCTCTTCTGTACAGGAAGTTCTATGGTAGAGTTCAAAACACACGAGACAAACTCTGTCTGTATAGTTGTCTCCTGTAATGGGCACATTGTTAGAGACATGTACTGTTGGATGACACTGTGCAGTGTGAAGTTTATCTCTTGTGTTTAGAGCTCATGCTTATGATAATTAGGAGGCTGGAGTCACATGACACATGCTCAGGTCACATGGGTTATCAGGATTCATTTCCCATGAAGCTCTAGGTCTGGGAGAGGAGACACAAAGTGCAGTCAGGACGCCGGCGCCTCGTGTCACGGACTCGTAAAGCGCAGTCACATACCATGACGTCGCTCCTATTGATGATTTTTATTTCCTCCCTCATTTCCCTGTCACCCCCTCCCCTATATTATTATTAGCATTTATATGGCGCCAACAGTTTCCGCAGCGCTGTACAATAACCAAAGGGAAGAAGACACAGATAAAGATAAGATGGAGACAAGAGGTGTAGAGGGTCCTGGTCTAGGGTTGCCACCTTTCCTTCAAGCCAAACCCGAGCACTCTAGGGTTGGGTTCAGACGGACATTTTTTTTGTAGTGTATACATTATGGCACGTGGTATACATGGCACGCTGGTATTATGGCACGCTGGTATTACGGCTGGCAGTCTGGTTTTACGGCTGTCAGATTGGGATTATGGCTGGCACATTGTAGTTAAGGCTGATGCTGCGTTCACTCACACTTGTCTTGGAGTCGGTTGTCATTGGAGCCGCCCTGCCCTGGAGACGTAGATCTGGACGAGACCAGCAGGAGCCGGAGGACCACTTGTCTTGGGATAGGAGGCGGAAGCAGGTCCGGGATCGCCGCATGCACGCCAGAAGCCGGTGCACGTGAGTGCACGTAAAGATCACATAAGCCGTGGCGCCTGCGTGGAACTGGCAGTGGGCGGTGCGGACGTGCTGCGTCTCAGGCAGCGACGGGGGAATGCTGATATGTAAGTATGGGGCGGAGATGCCCGGCACCGGCTCGGAGTCATGTGTCTGGGTGGCAGAGGGTGTCAAATCCTGGCGCATGACTCCAAAACCGGACAGTCTGGGTCAAAACTGGATGGGTGGGAGCCCTATCCTGGTCATAGGAGCTTACAATCTAGTAGGATGGGGTGGAGGAACACAAGTGGAGCTTTATGCACCTCTCCTCCTTTTCCTGGTTATTTCTCGGTGTTTTCACTATACTGTGACGCTGCTTCCACACCCGAATCACCGTGACGGGTAACAAGGCCTCTCATAGAAAGCTGGTTTCTGTCTCACCGTGATTCACCCAAAATGATTTCTCCCTCTTTGTGACGGATTACCTAGTGGTTGATATGAGGCCGCCATATACCACGGCCACTGACAGCGACACTGATATGTTGTATTTTGTCACATTCTAGAGCAGGGGTCTCAGTCTTACGGCCCCCCAGATATTGCCTACATTTCCCAGAAGCCTTTCTTAATCAGGACTTGTCAGGGTGGCATCCGGTGTACGGCAGAATGGGACCCATGGTACAGGGTGAGATGCCCAAAAGGTAGGAGTGCTGCCGGCTAGATTACAGACAGACTGAAATGAAGACGTCACACTGCAGGGCAGGACACAAACAGGACACAATACTAACCAGAAAGAAAGGCAAGGGTTAAGGGTAGCAAAAACACACCTACACATCCCACAGCAAACCTAAAGGGAACCCTAATCTAAACACCGGTCCTTCGATGCCGCCTCCGTGTAAGAATAGGAATAAGAAACTGCTGGATGAAGGAAATAGAACAAATAAGTAGCAAGGTGCGAGGTTGTCCGGTGCGCTGTGTGCGGGGAGCCGGCTTAAGTCCAGTTTGTGGCAATTACAGACAGGAGGCCAAACAGATTAACACAACACTGGGAAATACAGAAACAGAACTGCATAAAAGGGAGGGACTAGACACAGGGGCAACACAGGAAAGGGGCTGACAAGGGAGCTAGACATGGGGTGACACAGGAAAGGGGCTGACAAGGGAGCTAGACACAGGAGGCGACACAGGAAAGGAGCAAGACATGGGTGACACAGTATAACAGGAGTAGGCTAGAAGATGAAGCCAGTTAATCTGGCGAAACACGTTCTGGCTACATACCAGTGCTTATAATTATTTGCACCTATGCTTTAATAAATCTAATTTTTATCTAGTTTTATTTAGTTTTTTATTTTTGATCCCCGTCCACTTGGAGGTCCAAGAGGGTTTTTATGGACTTAACCCATAACAAGTCCACATGCTCGCACACCAAGAGCTTGGTCCTAAGCTCCAACAAACGTGAGTTGGCAATCGCTATATGATCATTTGACATCAAATTCGCAAGATCTGCACAAGGAAGTTTTTCTTGTCTCTTATATTCCATGTGGGATGAGTCTCCCGTGACAACAAGGTGTGGGTTACCTTTCAAGTGGAGAATTCAAATACCCATATGCGTTGATCCACTCAGAGCCAGTGTTCGGGCTCTAGACTTGTGAGTGAAATTGTACACCACAGTCCCCATTTTAAAAAATCTGTTAAACAGTCTGCACTATTATATTGTTTGCTTTCTTTTGTATGACCCATGTGGATAATATGAACTAAGAGAACTACCAGATATCCATAAGCGACCTTCATCGCGCCACCAGATACGTATCACTTTACAGTGACAGGATCTAGCTGAACTCTAATTTATCTAACGGTCTTAAATTGCATGAGAAACTGCCAAATTGTGGAATGTCTTTGTGTCCAAAATGAGGGGATGGCGCATTTGCCTTGGAGGGCAAATCACCCATGGATGGGTTGTTGGGATGTACCTTTTTTACGTGTAGCGCTCACTCCCGGAGGAGCCGCTGAAAATGAACCACGGGTCAGTCTCCCTGCACTAGGGAATAAATATACTCCAACACCGCTGTGAGTTTTTATCATTTAAATAGTTTACTAAAATAGTAAGCAGTTGTTGAGACACGGTATTCACAGATATTATTACAGTACTTTCGTATCGCGGTAAAAGCGCGTAGCAGGAAAGAAACGAAACACGAGGCTTCGTATTTCGGAAAAAATATATCCACAACCGAACAGAAAAGAAATGCAATTGCCTGATAGTCCGAAAAAGGGACACGTAGCGGAACCCAAAAATACAATCTCTTCGTATTACGGTAAACGCGCAGCGGAAAAGAGAAAAATATTATTCGGAACGTATCTTTAACCCCTGTTCCGATTCGTAACAGACTGAGTCCTGCACAGGTTAAGTCCCGGAATGTAAAAGGTGTGTATGTGTGTGTGGTACCCGGGTACAGTTCAACTGGCCAGTGAATTTACTTAAGGAATGTCTTCGACTAGTCAAGTTGGGGCCCTGTGGACTTTAAAGAGAAAAAAGCAGCGTGTTCTTTATTTACAAACGGCCTTGGAGGCCTCTCACCCATCCACCGGTTGCTTTAGGCTCCGCTGACCCAGGACGTCTCTCCGCTCGATATTGACTGGGGATACTTGCGGCCGGATCCGTTGTCTGACTTTCCGTAGCTTGTCCACAACTTGTCCAGCTCACCGCCTGCTCTCCGTATCCGATCAACTCGCAGTAACTCCTCACTCGAGGTCTTCGGATTGTTCGATCTGCAGCAATCTCTGGAACTTGGAGGTCTCCTTCGGCTGAATGACCCGATAACGGAACTGACAGGTCTCACTCGCGCTCTGGCCTAGGCCCTCTCGCGATGTCTTTCACTGCGTCTGCTCTCTCTCGTTCCCTGGCGCATTCTACACGAGGTTCGGGATGTAAGTGTGTTCGGTCCCACCCACTTCCTGTCTCTTTGCAAAGCACGCCGGTAAATGTAGTCCCAATGTCCAGTGTCTCTAATCGCGATTGTCTCCATCTTGTGGCCAAAAATAGGTACTGCCAGCAGCAAGATTTTAACACAGCGCTACATACGTATTCATGTATAAGAATTGAAACCCATCCTGAGTTGGTCACTCAAGCGTTGCGATACATTCCAGGTGGAGACTTGACGTAAATAATGAACGCCTTTCCTGCAATTGACTCGTGTCCGGCTTGTCATTGTCCGCACCGTGCCGACCTTTCTCCCGACAGAACTGAGTGGATTCCGGTAACATTTCTGGGTGCTTGTCCGGGATCGGTTGGCAGCGGAACGGCGGTGGCCGCCAGACAGTAGCGGTTGACTGCAGGCCCGAGAAGTCCCGGAGGTTGGGCGTCCGTTGAAGGTGAGCTGACATCTGCAGGCACCAAGTGAGATTTCCCATTAAGTGGAGCTCGACTCGTCCCTAACGGACTCCCGGCCCGGGAAACTGGGACGCCTTCGAGTCTGAGGAAACCGCATTGGCGCAGCAATCGGAACAGGTAACCTATTTGTGTTGGCCTCCGACCGAAGTTGGGGAAGAGAGTCCTTGATCACGCTCTATCCAGTAGTCCGGAACTAGCCACCGAAAGCCAGAAAAACGAAATGGCGAGTACCTGATAGCCCGGCTATTGAAGGGGAATTGGGGACACGGTCCCGGTCCTATTGGATGCACTCGAGAACATGGAAGTGTTCTTTTGGCTGACGGTATAAGGGTTTGGACTGTCTGAGAATGGCTTCTAGCCCTGGACAGTATACAGTAGCTCCAAGCACGTAGAGGTGTTCTCGGGGAAACTGAAGGTAGTCTCGATTGGGCATAGAGGTTGTTGCGTGTACTGCATAGATTACAGGTATCTTGGTGGGCTATAGCCCCAGATAAGTGGTAGCTGCAGAATAAGGGTGTTTTGGTGGGCTTTTAGCCCCGGACAATTGGGATTTGCAGATTTGTTGCTAGTTGCAGAATACGTAGCAATTTCTAGTTGATAACTGGAAGCTCTGAATTCACAGATGGTGACTTCGGGAGCTGAAGTGGTTAGGGATTAGTGGTATCTCTGATTTCTGTGTGTTTAATGGGTGTCCGAAGGGACCAGTGGGAGCTGCAGAATTAAGGGTGTCTGAGAGAGGCTCTAGCCCTGGACAAAGGGACTTGCAGTTTATTGTGTTGCTAGTCACAGGATAGGAGACGCTGTAAGTTCAGAGGTAGGAATACATTGTCATGAATTGTATTTTGTTGAATGTATCTGGTATAGTATGTGCTGTGAGTGAACGCGCGCCTACCTGGAAACAGGGAAGCAAATCTGAGTGTGGACTCCGGCGGTGTGTTTCCGCATCCAGGGCGACTTGGCCGGCCACCAAGGGAGGAAGCAACCCCGTCACAAGTGAATTGTCGTCTGAAATACCAGACTGTTCATTATAAATTGTTCTGACGTTTTCTTCAGAGGTTTTTGATAAGAGACAACAATGGGTAACGGAACATCACGCCCTAAGAAAGCGAAGGTGGGAGAAACACCTTTAAAGTATATGATGTGTAATTTTAAGGTTTTGTACAAGATGCATCAGTATGGTGTAGAATTTTGTAAAGAGAAATTACAGACCCTGTGCACCATTGACTGGCCTGCACTAGTATCTGAACGGCCAGAAGAAGGGTCTATGGATCCTGTGTTGATCCAAAAGGTACATTCCCAAGTCACGGGAGAGCCCAGACATCCAGATCAGTACCCATATATTGACATCTGAAGGTATTGTGTTAAAGATAAGTCATTTTGTTATGTTGACGGGACAAAAGAAGGATAAGAGTATCCCCGAGAAGTCTGAAAGTTCCCTTGGCTTGATAGGGCACCCTGAGGATAGTGATCTCCCTCCACCGCCCTATCCATCCTATTACGCGGCAGCATGCCAGACACTTGATACCATGTCTGCACAGTCGGGGCTGGGGCAGCATGCTTCTGCTAGTCCTCCGCCTGTGCCCACGGCCTCGGCTGCCAGTGGTGGAGTGGATGAGGTGGTGAAAACGCAGATCGTTATTACTGCTGGAAAGATTGAGACATCAGATGGTGCAATATATAGATTAGAGAGTCCGAGGACAGATCCCCCAGCAGAGCACACCCCAGAGGGGGCAGCTGCAGATCTTAAAGCAGTCACCCATGCTGATAATAATATTGTTAAGCCCCGCGTGCCGTTCCAACACCCTGGTAAATACCAGCTTCCGTTAAGAATGGTACCTGGCCCAAGTATAGAGGGTGTCCCTGGACCAGATATAGAAACTCTAAACCTCTGTGCCCAGAAAACCATTTGATCCAGGAGTGTGCTCTTTTGGGGTTGGGTCCTCCTCATGCGAGCTACCGTTGTGGTGATTTTGCAGGAGGGAGCTCCATTGGGAACCCACGTTGCTGAGCCTACATTCCTTTCACCTCAACAGATTTATTCAAATGGAAAACCAAACCCCTCCCTATTCTGAAAAGCCTGCTGTTATGACAAGTCTCGTAGAATCTATTATGAATATACACCATCCCACGTGGGCTGATTGTCAGCAACTTCTATTGACAATGTTTACTACTGAGGAGAGGGCACGCATTAACACAACTGCCTGTAAATATCTATTATCAATAGCAGTAGAGAAAAGCCAGGCTAACTCCGAAGCATGGGCGGAAGAACATTACCCTAAGGTTGATCCCCAATGGCCATACACTGAAGCGGGCATGGCACATCTCCAAAGTTAAGGAGAGGTGGGGTCGCGCCTATTCCCCGATGGGGCGGCTGCAACCATAAAATGCATCCAGCCGAAGAACAGGAGTGAAACATAACAACACATAACATAACATCTCCAAAGTTACCATGCCGCAGTATTGATGGGGATAAAAGTGGGAGCAAAGCAGCCTGTTAATATGGGTAAAATAGCCGAAGTTATGCAAGAACCAAAAGAAACTCCAAGCGAGTATCTGGAGAGGTTATTGGAGGCGTATCGATTATACAGTCCTATAGACCCCGAGGCAATTGAGAATCGCCGGCTGATTAATTCTTCCTTTGTAAGCCAAGCACAGAGGGATATACGCAATAAGCTACAAAGACAAGAGGGGTTCTTTGGGATGTGTATTAGTCAATTGGTAGAGATTGCCAATAAAGTGTATCACAATAGAGATTTAGAAGAGAAGCGAGAAGAAATACGGAAATCTAAAGCTAATGCAGGGATATTAGCCGTGGCACTTGGTGACAGACAGGGGGCGGTAGGGGCGTACAGGGGAGCCACGAGTGGTGAGCCTGGTAGAGGACGGGGCAGAGGAACAAGCAGAAAAGGTAGCCTGATCTGTGTCAGAACCAGTGCACATTCTGCAAGGAAGAAGGTCACTGACATCAAAATTGTCCTAAATTAATGGAAAGAAATAGAGCTGAAAGTGATAATTCGGGAGGAGGGATAGCCCGTGGGCAAGTGAAGAATGGGAGGTATGAAAGGAATGAGAGTAACGGGACTGGTTTTGTGGGTTTGGCGGGAACGTCCAACGAGGGACCGGCAATATATTGACACAGACTGGGGCCGATCCCACTCGGTAATAGCGAGCCCACGATCATCATGAGAGTGGGGACGATGATGAGATTTTTATGGTTGATACTGGGGCAGAGTTTTCCGTTGTGACAACCAATTGCACCCCCGGCAGGAGGGGAGGCTGACATTGTTGGTGCAATGGGCGTATCTGCTAAATATCCTTTCCTTACCTCCAGAATGTGTAGCCTAGGGGGTCATCAGGTTGAACACCAATTGTTGTATATGCCTGAATGTCCCATCCAGCTCTTGGGCCTGGATATCCTGAGCAAATTGCAAGCCCAAATTACGTTTTCCTCCTGGGGTCACGCTAAATTAGACCTACCTGAGAGTGGTAGCTCTACTCGGCAGCACTGTTCAGCCACCCCAGTTACGCAACCCAGTAAAAATGCTCAAGTAATGCGGAGGGAGGAAGAGTGGAGATCAATACCATCTACTAAGGCCGCTCCAGAACCCAATGTACTATTCCTGGGTAATTCTACAGTATGGGCAGAAGACAGTCCGCCAGGGCTAGATGTGAATATCCCTCCAGTATATGTTGATCTAAAGTCCGGAGCTGTGCCTGTAGCTCTGAGGCAGTATCATATTCCGTAGAAAGCAAAACAGAACATACAGACACATTTACAGAGACTAAAAGACAGTGGTATGTTAAAGTTTTGCATGTCACCATGGAATACCCAGTTATTACCGGTTCAGAAAGAGGAAACCCAAGAATATTGCCCATTGCAGGTTTTAACTCTTTTGCTGCTGAGGCATTTCACGCTTCTGTGCTGAGCTCATGTTTAAATGTGTTTTGAAGCCTTATTTTAGTATATGACCCAGACATATCATATACAGTGGCAAGAAAAAGTATGTGAACCCTTTGGGATTACGTGGAGTTTTGCATGAAATGATCATAAAATGTGCTCTGATCTTCATCTAAGTCACAATAATTTGAAAAACACAGTCTGCTTAAAATAATACAACACAAACATTGTATGTTTTCATGTGTTTATTGAACATAACATGTAAACATTCACAGTGCAGGGTGGAAAAAGTATGTGAACCCCTAGCCTAATGACTTCTCCAAGAGCTAATTGGAGCCAGGAGTGAGCCAACCTTGAGTCCAATCATTGTGATATTATTGGATGTGTTGCTGAAAGCTGTCCTGCCCTTTACAAACACACACCAGTTTTGGGTTTACTGGTTTTAAGAAGCACTGCCTGATGTGAACCATGCCTCGCAGAAAAGAGCTCTCAGAAGACCTACGATCAAGAATTGTTGACTTGCATGAAGCTGGAAAGGGTTACATAAGTATCTCCAAAAGCCTTGATGTTCATGTGTCCACAGTAAGACAGACTGTCTACAAATGGAGAAGCTTCAGCACTGTTGCTACTCTCCCTAGGCATGGTCGTCCTGTAAAGATGACTACAAGAGCACAGCGCAGACTGCTTAATGAGGTAAAGAAGTATCCTAGAGTGTCAGCTAAAGACTTACAGAAATCTCTGGCACATGCTAACATTTTTGTTGACACATCTACAATAAGGAAAACATTAAACAAGAATGAAGTACATGGGAGGACACCACGGAGGAAGCCATTGCTGTCCAAAAAGAATATTGCAGCATGTTTGAAGTTTGCAAAAGAGCACCTGGATGTTCCACAGCACTACTGGCAAATTATTCTGTGGACAGATGAAACCAAAATTGAGTTGTTTGGAAAAAACACACAACACTATATGTGGAGAAAAAAAGGCACAGCATACCAACATCAAAACCTCATCCCCACTGTAAAACATGGCGGAGGGAGCATCATGGTTTGGGGCTGCTTTGCTGCCTCAGGGCCTGGACAGATTGTTGTCATTGATGGAAAAATGAATTCCAGAGTTTATCAAGACATTTTGCAGGAAAACGTAAGACCATCTGTCCACCAACTGAAGCTCCGCAGAGGATGGGTGATGCAACAGGACAATGACCCAAAGCATACAAGTAATTCAACAAAAGAGTGGCTTCAACAAAACAAAATACGCCTTCTGGAATGGCCCAGTCAGAGTCCTGACCTCAACCCGATTGAAATGCTGTGGCATGACCTTAAAAGACCGATTCACACCAGACATCCCAAGAATATTGCTACACTGAAACAGTTTTGTGAAGAGGAGTGGTCCAAAATTACTCCAGATCGTTGTGCAGGTCTGATCTGCAACTACAGGAAACGTTTGGTTGAGGTTATTGCTGCCAAAGGAGGGTCAACCAGTTATTAAGTCCAAAGGTTCACATACTTTTTCCACCCTGCACTGTGAATGTTTACATGTTATGGTCAATAAACACATGAAAACATATAATGTTTGTGTTGTATTATTTTAAGCAGACTGTGTTTTGCAAATTGTTGTGACTTAGATGAAGATCAGAGCACATTTTATGACCAACGCATGCAAAACTCCACGTAATCCCAAAGGGTTCACATACTTTTTCTTGCCACTGTATCGTTCTTTCCGGCAGACTCGGCAGATTCAGAATATATCATTATTATATGCATGTACACGTCATGTCCTGTCTGTATATTTTAACAAAAAATGCAATAAAATTAGAATTTTCAATAATTTACAACGTGTAAAGTGTTTTTTTTTCACATTTTAACATGCGAGCAATTGCGGTTATATTTTGTATGGGGTGCGCTTGTTAAAGAAATTAGAAATGGGGTCTCGTTGCATTTTTTTGGGGGGAAAATTACGCGATTTTTAACAAACGCACCTCAAACAAAAATCGTTAGTGCAGCATCATTGTTCACATTATAATTGAAATGGGAACAATATTGCTGCATTAACAAAAAAACTTTATTTTTTTTAATATAATTTTATTAAAATATTTATTTATTATTTTTTTTAACTTTTTACATCGTTGGAAAGGCCGTGCTCTGGCCGATCCAACAATATGAAACATTAACCCCTAGCGGCCACGGATCGGGAGATAGGGGGTTCCAACGAACCCCCTATCTCCACCATTGCTGGCAGTTAGGGGTTAACTCCAGGACTGGCGTCATCGTGCTATCTTGGATGTCAGCCCGCACCGGGGGGGGCCAGCAATCGGCCGGAATCGCTCAGGGCGTCCGTAGCACAGGAGGTGCACTTGGCAGGACGCGCTGAGCAGCCAAGTGGTTAAGAGCAGTTAACGAAGCAACCGTAACTTTACATCCCGTTGTCCCCAACCCGTACAATATATTGGTGCTTATACCAGGAAGAACGGAATACTACACTGTGCTCGATCGAAAAGACGCTTCCTTCTGCATTCGCCTCGCCCCTGCAAGCCAGCCAGTATTTGCGTTTCAATGGGAAGATTCTAAGACGGGCGCAACATCAAATGACCTGGACACGCCTCAAGAACTCGCCCACTATCTTTGGCTGCGCCCTCAGCCAGGATCTCCTGTCCTTCAACTCTCAGCCAGACAAAGTTTTGTTGTTACAGTAAGTTGATGATTTATTGCTTGCTTCACCAACTGAAAAAGACTGTTTAGCCGCAACCAAAGCCCTTCTAGACCTACTGTGTCAAACGGGCTACAAAGTATCTAGAAAGAAAGCCCAAATTTGCAAACAAAGTGTGAAGTATCTAGGTTTTCAATTAACAGGTTCCAAGCGAGCACTAGGGCCTGAACGCAAAGAAGCAGTCTGCCGGATTCCACAGCCAAAGACACGCAGACAGGTTCGTGAATTCCTAGGTGCTGCAGGATTCTGCCGTCTGTGGATTCCCAACTTTGCAGAGATCGCCAAGCCCCTGCATCAAGCTACTGTAGCGCTCACTCCCGGAGGAGCCACTGAATAAACCTCGGGTTAGTCTCACCGCACTAGGAAATAACTATACACCAGCACAGTTGTGGATTTTTATGTATTATATTCTTTTTTTATTATATAAGTCCCGTGAATAATAGCTCAAAAATATGTATGTGTGTTGTCTAGGGTACCCGGGTACTGTATTCAACTGGCCAGTGAATGAAACAAAACAATCTTCGACTAGTCACCGTTGGGGCCCTGTGGATTTAAACAATATTGCAGCGTGCGTTTCTTATTTGGGAACTGCGGCCTGGGAGGCCTCTCACCCATCCGATGAACGAGACTGTCCAGCACCCGATGCCTCAATCAAAGGATCTTCTCCGCTGTACACTGGGACTCCGTGCCACTGAATCTGCTCCCTGCTTGCCAAATCTCCGCAACCGAACAACGATCCACTGCCTGCACTCCCAATCGATCAGCGCGGTCTCCTAACTCTGGGTCCTGCTGGATCTAACTTTTCCTCCAGACTTCTCAGCGCTGCGCAGGTAGGTCTCAACACGGTCACTGTCCCGATCTCCAGCACCAGTAAGACAGCGTCTGTACTCCAGCCTGGTTGCGATCCCTGACAGCTCCAACGTGCGTCCTCATCTTTCACTGCTCCACTCACTCTCCTTCTGCCTTGCACGAGGCCGTTGATCTCTTTCCTTTTCCTGTACCACCCCCTTCCTGTCCTCACGCAAAGGATCATGGTAGATGTAGTTCAGTTTTGTCCAGCATAGTCTAGCAATGTCTCTGTCTCCCTCTGTTGGCAGCAATAGTTCAATGCACCAGAATACAGTGTTTTTAAAGCAGCGCTACACTACCAAGGGGGTGTTTATGACCCTTTTCTGTGGGATGAAGAACAGTCAGCAGCTTTCCTGAAACTAAAGACTTTGTTAATGGAGGCCCTGCCTTGGGTCTACCTGACCACAGCAAACCCTTTTAGCTTTACGTTCATGAACATAACCATACTGCCACTGGAGTCCTGATCCAATACCTGGGGTCATGGCTGAGGCCTATCTCTCCAAACAACTTGATCCAGTGGCCTGCGGCCTACCCCTGTGTCTACGAGCAGTGGCTTGCAACAACGATGCTGATATCTGAAGCTGACAAATTAACTCCTGGACAAGTTCTTCATGTCAAAGTTCTGCATGCAGTCAAAGCCTTGCTAGATGTTAAAGGAAGTTATTGGTTCAGTAATAGCCGGATGACCAAGTATCAAGCCATGATGTGTGAAAATCCAAGTGTTCATTTGGACCTTATCGCAACTTTGAACCCTGCTACCTTGCTGCCAGACTCTGAAGAAGATCCAAGTCATGTATGCCTTCAGGTCATGGAAGAAGTGTTTAGCAGCAGGCCTGATTTCCGAGATGTACCCCTAGACAAATACAACCTGCAACTTTTCACTGATGGAAGCATTTATATGGAAAATGGCAAGAGATTATCCGGCTATGCAGTTGTTACAATGAGGAAATTCTGGAAGCGAGGCCTTTACCAAACAGTACGTCAGCACAACTAGCAGAAATCATCGCTTTAACACGGGCCTTCAAATTGGCTGAAGACAAAAGAGTGAACATCTATACTGATTCAAAATATGCCTTCATGACTGTTCATGCACATGGTGCTCTGTACAAAGAAAGAGGACTGTTATCTTCTTTGGGAAGACAAGTCAAGTACTCAGAAGAAATCTGACATTACTGGATGCTGTTTGAAAACCAAGTGCTGTTAGTATAATGCATTGCAGAGGACATCAGAAAGGAAATGATGAAATACCAAAGGGCAACAGAATGGCAGACCAAACTGCAAAAGCGGCGGCAAGGATTATCCTTGATGAAGCTGTTGTGAAACACGTTTCAAGTAAGATGCTGCCTTTTTTGATATCATGCAAGCCAGAAGTATTGGATCTAGAAGAAGTACGAATTATGAATTCTATATGAATAGAAAAAGATTTGAACCCCATGGTGAATTCATTGAAGTAATACTTAACACATGGCATGAAAATGATGAGCTGCTTGAAAGAAACCATAACTATATCCAATGGCTTTTCCCAACTATGGACCAAGGACAAAATTCTTGTTCTCGCCCATTGACCTACACTGAAAAGACTATTATGAAAAACTCCTCAGAAACTCAACAACAGCTCCTTCGGGCCTACAAGATGATTCTGAAATTCTTCTGCGTAAAATTAGTGGGGGAGGTTGAAGAATGAACAGAATGAACTGAATTTGAACGAGCATAAAATTTCTCAGCAAGATTTGAGAATCTGACGTCAAACACCCATAATAATCTGAGAATCACTCGTATTCTGCAAAGTTTAGGAGAATTGGGAGCTGAAAAGTACCAAGCCCCGCTGGTGAAATTCTTCCTGAAGGAAATACTCATCGAGAAACGTCTGTCAAGCATGAAGAACAGTGCACTGAACTATTTTCTATTCACTGTAAAGAACAATCATGAACAGCAAGATCTGCTCTATTTCGCATGGGCACATTGCCACCCAAAAGAGGAGTTCAGATGGGGACTCCAAGAGGAACTTGAAACCTACAAAACACCATACTCCATCGTAGCTCCGCTACTACCGACCCCATTGAACGAATGGATAAATGTGTATTCAGAAAAAGAGAAGAAATGGCTCTCTGAAGAACCAGGCAAATATGGAGAAGATTGATGATTCCAGTTGATCAGCAATCAGATTGTCCTCTCCGCAACACTAGCACCAGAAATTGTCAGAGCTTTCCACGTCAGTACTCACGGAGGAAGAGAAATAATGGAACAACAGTTAAAGCCGCATTTCTATGTGCCTGGACTCTCGGTAATTTGTAACACAATAGCTCAACAATGTGTGACCTGCGCCAGGAACAACCCAAAGACAGGCCCATCAGAACCGCCAGGAATGCAACCAATTGGGCTATCCCCAATGGCGTCCCTACAGATAGACTTTACTATGCTCCCGCCCTCTAAAGGATACAAGTATTTGCTCGTGATGGTGTGTACGCTAATGGGATGGGTTGAAGCCTTCCCCATCAGAACTGAAAAGACAGCTGAAGTGGTGAAATGTCTCATGAGGGAAATTATCCTGCGCTATGGACTACCCCTTGAAATTGGGTCAGATAACGGCCCTGCCTTCATTCAGTCCTGTCTACAGCAACTTGCCCGCCTGTTGGGAATCACCTGGAAGCTGCACACAGCCTACAGACCTCAGAGTTCCGGAAAAGTTGAGCGACTGAACAGAACTCTAAATACTTTGGGAAAAATGTGCCAAGAGACATCACTGGCATGGATGATGTGCTGCCTACCCCTTTGATTAATGAGCTAAGGGGGAACTTCGGACAATAGGTGAAACTAAATTAAACAAACTAGTGCTGTTGTTGTTGGGTCAGGCAATGCAGAAATTGAATACCTGGGTTGGTGATAATCTACCTCATTTTTTGTACCCATCATTGCATAAGTATTGTCCAGGTGATTCGGTATGGGTGAAGGAGTGGAAGGCTGACCCACTAGGCCCAAAATGGAGGGGTCCTTACTTTTCTATTATCCACTCCCACAGCAGTGAAGGTGGCTGAGGTGGTCCCGTGGATACACCACTCGAAATTGAAATCAGCAGCAGCCATACCTGAGTTCCATTTGAAGGCCATGCTTGACAAGTCCAATCCACTAAAGCTGAAACTGACAAAGGCTACAGTTGCACCTGCATAAGACCAACAAGTGGGTGTTTTGACGGCCATAATAATGCCTGACCACTGTGCTGCTTTCCTGGGTTTACACCGGGAAACTATCGAATCGATCCAAAATAAAAAGAAGCACAAAACAACATTTGCTCCGAAATGTGAAATTAAATTCCGAAAATGAAATTATTTTAAAACAAAATTAAATAAAATTTTCAGCTGTGCACATCTCTAATTAGAGGTGGTCCTGAACGGCTGAAACATTGTTTTCATTGATACTATGTTTCACTTTCAGGACAATAGCTAGGGCTCAGAGCTATCTTTGGTCCTGAAACTTGCAGAGCTATTCAGAAAGAGGTAAAAAACCTTGAGAATTTCTAAGGAGAATGAACAATCTAGACCAAATAGCCAATTTGGAAAGTGATATAAAAGGGAGAATTTTTCTGGTTTGACTATTTTGACCTAGTATTTTCGATTCTCCAGTCATTCTCAAGGTTTTCACCTCTTTCTGAATAACTCTGATGGGGAAAAAAGTCTAATTTCTTATAAAAAATTACGAACCCTTAAAATTAACCAAAAAATAATCCCCAAAAATCCTAAAACAAAACATAAATAAACAAAATGGCTTATTGCTGCAAGTGAAAAAAATTAATGGTTTAGGAAATAATTATTAAAAATGTGAATATTTTTTTACATTGAAACCTATGGGGAAATATGCCTAGTTTCTTTAAAAAAAAGATATTAAACCTTAACCCAAAAGATCCTGAAGAATGCCAAAAAATCCATTTCAGTGCTCATTGGTTTAGTATTTATATTTAGTACTCCTGGTGTTCTCTGAATTAACCATCACTCCGCTATGGGGAATTTCACTGCAGCTGAACTGCACTGGATGGAACCATGGCGAACTGAAGCACTAAAAATAAGGGCATTTCACTGACATAAAGTTTCACCCAAAATAATCCTAACAAATGCCAAAAAAATCTAAAAAATAAACAAAATAGCTTTGTGCTGCAAGAGAAAAAAATAAATGGTTTAAGAAATATTCAATAAAAAGGGGAATATTTTTTTACATTGAAGCCTATGGGGAAATAAGCCTTGTTTCTTTCAAATTAATTGGGAAACTTAAAATTTCACCCAAAAAAAGGCCTAAAAAATAAATCAATGCAGATTCTTTTGCTGCAAGTGAAAAATAAACTGTTTAATTAAAAAAATATATATATTTTTTATATTGAAACCTATGGGAAAAACAGGCTTGTTCCTTGAAAATAAATTAGGAAACCTAAAATTTCACCCCAAAAATTCAGAAAAATTATTTCATAGTCTTTTGCTGACTGCAGTACACCACTTGTATGTATTGCAAGTTAAAGGTCAATTCGATAATTGATGTATCAATTCGCAATTCGGATCACTAAATAAAAACCCAATTAATCAAATTTTAAATCAAATGTTAAAAGGCAAGCTAGGGTTAAATATTGAGCTGTCTCACAGATTTAGTACCAGAGGCCAATTAACAGAGACAGGCTGCTTGTGAAACCATAATATGTAACTGATTTGTTTCATAAAGTCGTTTGCTGACTGTAATACTTGTATTGTAATTTAAGATCAATTCGATAGTTGATATATCAAGTCGATATAGATTCAAATTTCAGATTACTAAATAAAACCCCATTGATCAAACTTATCTTTTATGATGAAACAGTATAACAAATTAAATTCATTACTGTTTCGTTTCAAATTCGTTTTTTTAATATTATATTAAGTATTTAGTATTTTGAAAGTACTTCTGAAACATGAATTAAAAAATTTCGTTATGAATTGAAATTCGTTGCGAAACGAATGCACACCTCTACTCGAGCTTCATCTTCTTGATCTCCTGGCACTGGTCGCTGGTGCGGTAGATGCCCTTGTCTCGCAGGACGTTGGAGTTGAAGACATGCCGCTTCCGGAGGCAGCTCTCCAGCTCCATCTGCACTGACTTGTTGCCCCAAAAGGTGGAGGAGCTCCATCACCTCCAGGTCTGACCAGTTACTGCCGCACTCGTACTTTTTACCACAGAAATCCATGTCCACCACCAGATGACACAAAAAAATAATGCATATTTTATTCACCGCAGTTCGGTGGTTTTCGCCGAAGTCCAATAATTGCTTCAGCGACTCCAATTTTTTCAAATTATGGGGACCATTGAAGTCATGTGTAGCGCTCACCCCCGGAGGAGCCACTGAATAAACCTCGGGATAGTCTCACCGCACTAGGAATTACTATACACCAGCACTGTTGTGGATTTTCTAGTTTATATATTTTACTGATCTCAATAAAGCAGCATATATACATATACGGTAATATGAATGACATGAATTCGTAACGCGGGAAAAACACAAGGCCGAAAGGAAACGGTTAACCCCCTCAGTTCTGGAGTGTAAGTCCCGTGAAATAGCTCAAGCTGTATATGTGTTGTCTAGGGTACCCGGGTACTGTGATCAACTGGCCAGTGAACGAAAAGAGCAATCTTCAACTAGTCACCGTTGGGGCCCTGTGGATTTAAGCAATACCACAAGCGTGTGTCTTCGTTCGGAACCATGGACCTGGCGGCCGCTCACCCATCTGTCGAACAAACCGTCCAGCACTCGATGCCTCGACCAAAGGATCTTTCTACACAACTGAACTGGGGACTCTATGCTCACGAATCTGCTCCCTGCTTGCCGAATCTCCGCAACTAGAATAACGATCCGCCGCCTGCACTCCCAATCGATAGTCGTGGCCTCATAACTCAGGGTCCTGCCGGAACCAGCTTGTCCTCCAAATCGCTCAGCGCTACGTATGTAGGTCACAGCAGAATCTCTGTCCCGATCTCCAGCACGAATGAAGCAGCGTCTCCACTCCGGCCTGGTTGTGATCCTGGACAGCTCCAACATGCGTCCTACACCTCTCGTTGCTCCGCTCACTCTCCACGCCAACACGAGGCTGCTGATCTATATGCGCTGCTCCTTGACCCCACTTCCTGTCCTCACGCAAAGGGTGCTGGGAGATGAGGTCCACTTTGTCCAGCATAGTCCACAATGTCTCCAGCACTACCTCCCTCTAGTGGCAGCCATAGTCCAGCACACCAAAGCACAGTTTTAAGGCAGCGCTACACATGTTTTATTGATGGACCCAGACACATTATATATTGTTATTTTCAGCAGACTCGGCAGAATATATCATTATTATATGTGTAGCGCTCACCCCCGGAGGAGCCACTGAATAAACACAGGATAGTCTCACCGCACTAGGAATCACTATACACCAGCACTGTTGTGGATTTTTTTCGAGTTTTATATACTTTACTGGATCAATAAAGTGGCATATAATACACATGTACGTTGAAGGAAAATAACAGGAATGAACCAATGCGGGAAAAACACGCGGCGGAAAAGAAACGGTTAATACCCCTCAGTTTGCGAGTTTAAGTCCCATTCAAAAAGGCTCAAAGATAATGTCTTATGGTACCCGGGTACTATATTCAACTGGCCAGTGAAAGAGCAATATTATCTTCGACTAGACAACGTTGGGGCCCTGTGGATTGAAGCAATTAACCAAGTGCGCACTTTCGTTTCGGAACAGTAGGCCTTGAGGCCTCTCACTCATAGGGATGAGCCGAACACCCCCGAGTTTGGTTCGCATTCGAACTCGAACTTTCCAAATGTTCGAATTCGTACTCAATACAAGTCAATGGGGCTGAAAATTCGATTTTTAGAGTGCCCTCCAAGAGGGCATATATGCTAGATATTTGCCATAAAAGGTGTATGGGGGTCCGTGTAGTGCCATGGGGGACAGGAAACAAGGAAAAAAAAGTTAAAAAAAATGTTTTTAAAGGGACAGTGAGTTTTCCATGAAATAAGGGTCAAAAATAAAAACGAAAAATTCCTTCAAATATCGTGCCTAGGAGGTCCCCATAACCTGCCCATGAAGTGGCGGATTTCTAGTATGTATAGAAATATGTAAAAAAAAAAATGACATTTCAAATTACGGTAAATGCTTTTCCTTTAATTTATCCATAAACAACTGCTTGGGGCGGCAGTCTGTATGAAAAGAGGAGACATTTTCGGACACAGAAAAAGTTTAGTGATTTTTTTGGCTAAATTATTGTGAAACTTATGCAGGCTTTGGATGAAAGTAACAATAGGTGCTTTAAAATTGGGCCTTTAGCGTCGGCAACAGTGCCGTCACACAGTAACCCCTCTGAGGATATGAATCTGATACAGGCGTCAGTGGCAGTGCAGCCAAATATTGTGCCTTTGGTGCCAGGCCAGCAAGTACCATCATACAGTAACCCCTCTGTGGTATTGTGGAAGAGTGCAGGGGTGGACCATGCGGTCAGGGCCGGTGCTAGACTATTTTGCGCCCTAGGCAAGACAAGCTACTTCCACCCCCCCCAAAAAAAACCCCCAAAAACGACACAACATGAAACTGCTAAATTTCTTTTATTTAAGAATAAAGTTTGAAAAGCACCAATAGTAAAAGGTAAAATAAATATAAATAAACTGTATTAAACCATTTTAAATTAACTCTATTAAATAAATTAAAATTAACTATATTGAACAAATATAAATTAACGAAAAAAAAAATAAGAGTTGTCACGTAAGTTTCAATTTCAGACACATCAAAATTTCACTTTGCGTGCCTTATCCTTTGCAAATTTTCATCATGCGTATATATATATATTGCCCAGGCCAGCTCACATCATGCGTATATATATATTGCCCTGGCCAGCTCACATCATGCGTATATATATTGCCCAGGCCAGCTCACATCATGCTCACAGACAGTCACAGATGCGCCATCATCATAGGCGTGCGCAGCCTTTTGTATTAGGGTGTAGACCCAAAAGCTCAAACACATGAAAAAAAATTATGTTATATATATATATATATATCTACACACACGCACCCTTATGCATACATACACACGCACACACTCTCACACATTCAACCTAAATATATCATTACAATCAGGGTAATTCAAAGAGAATCGAAAAGTCACCGCATGTTCGGTAACTTTTCGTTCTCTTCAATTCGGTTTGTTTTGACAAATCCCAGTTCGGCGACCCTGCGGTGTATTCAGCAAGCACCACAGGGTCCCCGAATTGCAGGGAAAGGTCGCCGCAAACTAACCGCAAAAACCCGGCGAATGCACGCCGAAAACCCGCAAAGACCTCTAAATTAACCCGCTGGAAAAACCCGAGCAGGAGCCGATCACACGTAGCGAAGCTGCCGGAAAAAGCCGACACCACAGACGAATGGAGTGAATAAGTTAGCAAAACAGTTTGCTTGAATGTTTGAAAAGTGAAACGCTGTTTGCAAAGAAACAACTGAGTGAAAATGTCTGAAATTTACATGTGAGGTCCAGGGAAGGATAATAAAAAGGGCTGTTACAGAAAAAATAAGTAAAAAAACCAAAAAACAGGAAAATGCTTAAAATATCCTAAAAAAAATCTATAAATAAAGAGACTTTTTACTGCGGATTTTTATAATGAACGGTTTATTAGATATTGAATTAAAACGGGAATATTTTTAACATTGAAGCCTATGGGAGTCGCCTGAATAAACTTGCCGAATTAAACCACCGAACAGCAGGGCATTTCGGGAACCTTTCACTGCTGGTTTGTGTTCTCTGAATAGCTGAAGCATTGCTTTTTTATGGGGATTTCACTGCCCTCGAACAGGCACCGAACAGGCACCGTATGTGCAGGCAATTCGCCAGGATTTGGTGAATTGCCTGCTCTATGGATAGCCGAATGGCCAGGAAAGTTAACCGAACGCTGATTTTCAGCGTTCGGTTACCTTTCTCCAGCCATTCGGATCTCTTTGGATAACCCTGTATGTTTATAATTCAGAGGTGCAGCAACCTTGGCCATCCAGTTGTTTTTGAACTACATTTCCCACGAGTCTCGACTAACCCAATTAGTGGCTGAGTATTGTGGCCGATTGTGTTTTATGACTATCAGGGTTATTCAGAGAGAGGTGAAACTCCGGAGAATGACTGGAGAAGTGAAAATTCTAGATCAAAATAGCCAAACAAGAAAAATTCTCCCATTTATCTCACTTTCCACCTTTCTCTGAACAACCCTGAGAGAGAGGTGAAAGCCAGGAGAACTGGCAGGAGAAGAGAACAATCTAGACCAAATAGCCGATTTGGAAAGTGAGATAAATGGGAGAATTTTTCTGGTTTGGCTATTTTGACCTAGAATTTTCTCTTCTCCAGTCATTCTCCTGAGTTTCACCTTTCTCTGAATAACCCTGTCAGGGTTATTTAGAGAGCTGTTAAAAGCAGGAGAATGATTGGAGAATGGAAAATTCTAGGTCAAAATAGCTGATTTGGAAAGGGAGATAAATGGGAGAATTTTTATGGTTTGGCTATTTTGACCTAGAATTTTCACTTCTCCAGTCATTCTCCTGAGTTTCACCTTTCTTTGAATAACCCTGTGAATGTTTAATCCCGAGGTGAAAAATAACATTGCTTTAGATGTTAAAAGTGGGCAATGAGGGAATTTTGTATTTTTTCACACAGCAGTTAAATGCAGCATATTAGGAAGTTTAAGGAGAGAAATTAACACTTCTCACTCAAAACAGAAGCAGACACCACACCTTCATTCTACATAAAATGTATCAAATTCATTAGACCAGACTAAAACACCTGTTGTTGTTATGCCGTTTGAAAAACACAGGTCATTTAGAGGTGAGAATCTTTGCACGTGCACATTATTTTTTAATTCAATATCTAATAAACCGTTTCTTATAATATTCTGCAGTAAAGAGTCTCTTTATTTCTAGATTTTTTTGTATTTTTTAAGCATTTTTTATACTTTTTTCAAAATTTCTTTTTTTTGCGAACTCGAACCGAACACACCCAAAAAGTTCGAAGTTCGAGAACTTTCGAATGACCAAAGTTCGAATCGAACTCCGAACTGATCGAACCGAACGGCTCATCCCTACTCACTCATCCGACGAACAAAGTGTCCAGAACCGATGACTCAACCAAGGAACTCTCTCCGTGACTGGAACCCGGTGCCAATGAATCTGCTCTCCTGATCGCCGTTCTCCTCTACCGGAATCAATCCGCCACCTGCACTCCCATTCAATCCTCACGGCCTCCTCACTCGGGGTCCTTCTGGAACTCGGTTGCACACCCAGTTGCTCAGCGGAATGTAGTAGGTGACAGCACGATCTCCGTCCCCGATCTCCAGCACCGGATATGGCAGCGTCCACACTCCGGCCTGGTTGCGTTCCCTGACAGTGTCCTGCGTGCGTCCTACTCCTTTCGCCGCTCTGCTCGCTCTGCCCGTCTTGCACTAGGCTTCGGATGTCTCTCTTGGCGCCGCACACCCACTTCCTGTTACCTTTGCAAAGGTCTCTGGGAGATGGAGTCTCTTGGCACAACATAGTCCACAATGTCTCTGGCTCTGTCTCCGTCTAGTGGTAGCATCAGTCCATTATATAAAGCCAGACTATCACAGCGCTACACACTCCCCCCTAAACTCTTGTGTCCCTCCAAGGGCGTGTAACATAGTTACATAGTTATATAGGCTGAAAAAAGACATGCGTCCATCGGGTTCAGCCTCTCCCACATAACCTACTGCTGTTGATCCAAAAGAAGGCAAAAAACCCAGTCTGAAATGCTTGCCAATATGCAACATAGTGGGAAAAAATTCCTTCTTGACCCCAGAATGGCAGTCAGATTTCTCCTTGGATCAAGAAGCTTTTACCCACATATTAAATATTATAACCCTTAATATTCTGTGTCTGCAGGAAGTCATCCAGTCGTTTTTTAAAAGTCTGTACAGACTCTGACCCAACCACCTCAACAGGCAGAGAATTCCACAGCTTTATTGTTCTCACCGTAAAATAACCCTTCCTATGCTTTAACAGATACATAAATCGGCCATAACAGTTCTCACTTTAACCTATATATTCAGGGTTGACAACAGCCAGAAAATATTCTCAATATCGCCCAAACTCCTAGACACCTCTGCAAGTAGGGCTGACACTTCAGGCCATCTTCGCACAGTTGTTACAGCTTCCTCTGTGCTAGGTCCTTGTGAATCATATGTGAGTCTGAGGGGGTCGTACTGAACATTTAGGCTCAAATTTTGCGGGACCATCTTCAGGCGGGAAAGCTGACTCTACATGCTCAATTCTCTCATCAACAATCGGAGCAGACACCTCGTCAGAATATGAGCCCTCCAGTGAAGGCATAGATCTATGGATATATCCTCTAGAACTTCAGGAACGTCCGAGGTCTCAGGTACTTCAGGTGCTTGAGGCATAACTTCAGAAATATCAGGCTCCAAATCACTCTCACCCTGGTCAGAGACCGGCTTGACGTCCTCGGACTCAGGTATCCACACCCAGCTCAGACACCAGCCTTCTTCTTCATGGTCTTCTTCACTTTCTCCAACGGAACGCAACCGTTGAGACTGAGTAACAGGAGTCGGACGAGAAATAGGCGTATCAGGGAATTCGTCTCCAATCGGTACTCGTACAGCCTTTCCTGACCGTAGGACCTTCTCTGTCCCTTCCGTTCTCCTCAGCCTCCTCACTTCTGTAGTGGCTCTCTGTTCTTTGACCATCCGTGGACAGACCGGCTGTAACATCGAGTGGGCCTTCTTGGGAGCAGGACTCTCTTCCTTCACCAGTGGGGTTAAAAGGTGTCTCAACACGTCAGTGTTCATCCCCACTATCACAGAACTTTGATTAGCTCCCGAGGGACGAGGACACACAATGGCCAACGTGTCACATACTCCCGGTTGTCCAACAGTTACTGAACTGAATTCCAGCTTCGCCTGTAGATATCCATCATAGGGAAACCTCTCAATCCCCAGACCTCGAGATCCTTCAACTTCTTCAAGGGTATGTGTTTCAAATATTTCTCATGGAAGTCTCGATAAATCAACGTTACTTGTGCACTCAAATCTAGAAGAGCCTTGGTGTAGACCCCTTCCACTTGAACCGGGATTATGGGTGAAGGACCTATCAACTTCTCAGGGAACTTTTTCGTAGCAGCAGGAGGCATAGACCCAGTCTGTTGTACTCTAACCCTCGTCCTCATTTGTGGTGACTGAGGGCTCGCATTGTTTTCCTGTGACATAGGACCAGACAGTGGACACCCAGGGAGAGGATCTTCTAGTTCTAGCAGGCACATATTCGGACCCTCCCTGTCTCCTTTACGGGCACTGAGCCTTAAAGTAGCCGACTTCCCCACAGCCGAAACATCTTCCCCACGAGGATGAGGGCACATTTTCTTCCTGCGGCTCATTTGAAAATCCCGTCGGAGACCAAGGCAACCGCTGCTGTTCGCATATCTGATAGACCTCTGTATTTCAGTCTGCATTTCTGCTACCTTCAAGATTGCCCGGCACAGATCCGTGTGTGTCTATTCCATCTTAACTTGGGCTTCTTGTACTTTCTTGAGAGTCTTTTGTATCTCACCATAAACCTGGGTTGACAACTTTTGGGTGATCTCCTCGGGAGGCATGTAAACAGTGAGCTTCTCTTGTCTGCCGATCTCCGGCTCATATGTCTCTTCCGGATCATCTTCATCTGATGAACACTCATTATACCCTATGAGTTGCGCATAGACCTTTTCTCCCCTTCTTGCAAACTTCTCTTCCAGAAGGGCTTCTTCTTCCCGAACAATTCAAATCCGTTCTAGGTAATTTAACTCTTTATTGCCTTCTCGAGTCTTTAGTTGCAACATCACAGGGTCTAAGGGTAGAGCACCTTTCAATATCTGCCGCATTTTAATTTGGTCTAAAGTAGTGGGGTCTACCCCTTTCTTCAACAGTATTTGGTACAGTATCTTATCCAGATGCCTCATGTAATCTGTCATCTTCTCACCCTTTTGTTGGTAAGTATGTTCATACTGGTACATGAGCTCAGCAGCCTTTTCTGTCCGCCCGAAGACTTCCTGTAAAATGTTTAGGTAATCTAAAGCAGTACAGTCTCGCTTACTCAGTTTCAGGTTCCTAACAGTCTCTGATGCGGGTCCCTTCAAGCTCTCAGTAATTCACAGTTTCTTCTGCGCTTCAGGGACGTCCCACTTGTCTAGAGCCTGCATTGCCTGTTCCACCCATTCCTCGAAAGCTTCTTCTCCAACCGGAGTTAGCAGGTTTCCTGAAATTTTTTCCAACTTTCGATATCCGAAGCTGATGTAAGAAGGGTGGGCCCTCTGGCACTTACCTACGAGGTCTCCAATGGCAGCAATGAACTCCGGCCCGATCATGGCCAGCGGGCTGGATGCAGGAATATTCACAGAATCACCACGTGGCTTACTTGGCTGGATCAGACGAACTTCTACATCGTCGGCCAGCTTCAAACTTGCGCCCTGAAAACACACTGGAACACCCTTTCTCCACTCGAAAAGAACATATGTGTGAGAAGTCTCTAAGTTTGCTTTAATGTCCAGTATTAACCCCCGATGATCAGGTGTCAGCGCGGCAACAGCCCGGCGAATTTGGTCTTCGGCCCAAGTGTCTGCGGGAATGTCCATAACTACACTTAACCCTAGCTGGCTATTCTGCTCCTTACACCATTCGGCAGTAGTGTCTGGATCCATGTTAACCCTTTATTGCGGTATATTCAGAGACTGAAATCCTGGACGAGCCCCCATGTGTAGCACTCACCCCCAGAGGAGCCGCTGAATAAACCCAGGATAGTCTCACCGCACTAGGAATCACTATACACCAGCACTGTTGTGGATTTTCTAGTTTTATATACTTTACTGGATCAATAACGTGGCATATAATACACATGTACGTTTAAGGAAAATAACAGGAATGTGCAACGTGGGAAAAACACGCGTCGGAAAAAAAACGGTTAATACCGTCAGTTCGCGAGTTTAAGTCCCGTTAAAAAAGGCTCAAAAGTGGTGTATTAGGGTACCCGGGTACTATATTCAACTGGCCAGTGAATGAGCAAAGTTATCTTTGACTAATCAACGTTGGGGCCCTGTGGATTGAAGCAATTAACCAAGTGCGCACTTTCGTTTCGGATCCGTATGCCTTGAGGCATCTCACCCATCCAAAGAACCGATGACTTGACCAAGGATCTCTCTCCGCGACTGGAACCCGGTGCCAACGAATCCGCTCTCCCGATCGCCCTTCTCCGCTACCAGAATCGATCCGCCGCCTGCACTCCCATTTGATCCACGCGGCCTCCTCACTCGTGGTCCTTCTGGAACTCGGTTGCCCTCCCAGTTGCTCAGCGGAATGTAGTAGGTGACAGCACGATCTCCGTCCCCGATCTCCAGCACCGGATATGGCAGCGTCCACACTCTGGCCTGGTTGCAATCCCTGACAGTGTCCTGCGTGCATCCTACTCCTTTTCATTGCTCTGCTCGCTCTGCCCCCGTCTTGCACGAGGCTTCGGATGTCTCTCTTGGCGCTGCATGCCCACTTCCGGTTCCTTTTGCAAAGATCTCTGGGAGAGGGAGACTCTTGGCACAACATAGTCCACAATGTCTCTGGCTCGGTCTCCCTCTAGCGGTAGCATAAGTCCATTATATAAAGCCAGACTATCACAGTGCTACATATGTATACATCATGTCCTGACAGAATGCTGTAACAAAAAATGTAAAAAAAAATAAAAACTATGGAAATTTCCAATCTGATTTTTTTTGGGGGGTTTCAGCTGGTAATAACAGATTCTGCAGAATTGGTATCAGCACCAGTTTCAAGCTGTGGTTAACATTTTTGTTGCCGCAGCGGTGCGGTAATTAATGTTTGTACAAGTAAGGTGTCACTACGTCCTAACACTAACTACTATTTATGCTCCACGTGTTAAGTATAGGATGTGCAAAGAACAGTAAGCCCGCAGTAACAAACATTACCGACGCGCCAATGGGTTTATTTAACCAGTTGACATTTGGGACGTGATCGGGCCGGCCTGCGGTGACCTCATATAACCCAGCACTAAGGCTCATGTATGGAAACGCTAGCGGTAAGAAGGTGATAGGGCCTGGAATATATAACCACAAGGGTTTTGGGGATAAAATGTGGGAAAATAAACTTACACCATGTAAAGGATTAAAATTTATTGGTAATTTACATTTCATTTAATATGTACTTGTTATTCCTTTTCCAGTTTATCTTTTTAGCACTCTGAATATTTATAAATGCTTTTCACCTTATGAGTCCTCAGATGCTCAATAAGAAACATCCAGCAGGTAAAACATTTCCCATTATAAGCAATGAAACGAAGAAATAAAATTTTTATCCCGTGTGAATCATTTCATGTCTTGAAAGATTTGAAGCCTGGGTAAAACATCTCCCACATTTAGTGCATTGAAATGTTTTTTCCCCTCGGTGTGTGTTTCCGTTTATTCTGTGCAAAGAGTTGAGGCGCGAGAGAAACATTTCCCACACTCTGTGCATGTAAATGTTTTTTCTCCTGTGTGGATTCTTTTATGCTGTACAAGGTGTGAGGGCCCGAATAAAACATTTCCACATTCAGTACATTTATGTGCGTATTACTCCGTGTGAATCTTTTTATGGCGCGAAAGAGCTGAGGCGTGAGAGAAACATTTCCCACATTCAGTGCATTTAAATGGTTTTTCTCCTGTGTGAATCTTTCTATGGCTTGCAAGATGTGAGGCCGTGATGAAACATTTCCCACATTCAGTACAATTATATGGTTTAACTCCAGTGTGAATCTTTTTATGGTGTAAAAGAGCTGAGGCGCGAGAGAAACATTTCCCACATTCATCACATTTAAATTTTTTTACTCCCGTGTGAATCGTTTTATGGTGTGAAAGAGCTGAGGCCTGACAGAAACATTTCCCACATTCAGTGCATTTAAATGTTTTTTCTCCTGTGTGAATCTTTTTATGGTTTGAAAGAGTTGAGGCACGAGAGAAACATTTCCCACACTCAGTACATTTAAATGGTTTTTCTCCTGTGTGAATCTTTTTATGCTGCATGAGTTTTGAGGCCTGAATGAAACACTTCCCGCATTCACTGCAAATAAATGGCTTTTCTCCTGTGTGAATCTTTTTATGGTCTGAAAGAGATGAGGCTTGAGAGAAACATTTCCCACACTCTGTGCATTTAAATGGTTTTTCTCCTGTGTGTATTCTTTCATGCTTTGCAAGATGTGTGGCCCGAAGGAAACATTTTCCACATTCACTGCATTTAAATGGCTTTACTCCTGTGTGAATCATTTTATGCGCTGCAAGATTTGAAGACTGGGTAAAACATTTCCCACAATTATCACATTTAAATGCTTTTTCTCGTTTGTGAATCCGTTTATGTGATGTTAGACCTGAGGCATGGGTAAAACATTTCCCACATTCCTCACATTTAAATGGTTTTTCTCCAGTGTGAGTCCTTTTATGTATTGCAAGAGTTGATGGTGTGATATAACATTTCCCACATTCATTGCAAATAAATGTTTTTTCTCCTGTGTGCATCATTATATGTTTTGTAAGATTTGAGGACATGGTAAAACATTTCCCACATTGAGTGCATTTAAATGGTTTTTCTCCTGTGTGAATCTTTTTATGGTATGAAAAAGATGAGGCATGACAGAAACATTTCCCACACACTGTGCATTTAAATGTTTTTTCTCCTGTGTGGAATCTTCTATGCTTTGCAAGAGATGAACATTGGGTAAAACATTTCCCACATTCATCACATTTAAATGGATTTTCTCCTTTGTGAATCCTTTTATGCCGTATGAGTTTTGAGGCTTGAATGAAACACTTCCCACATTTACTGCAAATAAATGGTTTTTCTCCAGTGTGAATTCTTATGTGTGCTGCAAGAGTTGAGGCTTGAATGAAACACTTCCCACATTCACTGCAAATAAATGGTTTTTCTCCAGTGTGAATTCTTATGTGTGCTGTAAGAGTTGAGGCTTGATTGAAACACTTCCCACATTCACTGCAAATAAATGGCTTTTCTCCAGTGTGAATCATTACATGTTTTGTAAGATTTGAGGACGTGGTAAAGCATTTCCCACAGTCAGTGCATTTGAATAGTTTTTTTCCGGTGTGAATCCTTTGATGCTTTTTAAGAGCAATACTGTCTTTAAATTTCTTCCCACATTCAGTACAAGAGTCTGGTTGTTCTGTAATGTAATCTTGTTGTTGTGTGAGGGCCGGCTTCATGGTAAAATTCTCTCCAATAAACATTGTTGAAAATGGTTCTTCTCTGCCCTTTGTTTCAAAACATGAGACTTTCCCCATTTCAGAAGAAGACGCTGAATGTCCTTTATAAACTGAATTCTGAGTAACGGGATCTGTATAATATATCCTGTGATCTGGCTTTCTGGATTCTATTAAGGACTCGCTATGGTTTATTTCCACTGGGTTTGGATTGGATTTTACATATTCTCCATTATTATCAGCTGAGCATTCAGTCTGTGTATGTTCTGGGGGTTCATACATGTCGCTGTCTGTGAGATTTCCTTCTCCATATGTGGGTGATTCCTCCTTAATGTCAGTAGATGGATATTCAGTCTGTGTATGTTCTGGGGGTTCATACATGTCGCTGTCTGGGAGATTTCCTTCTCCATATGTGGGTGATTCCTCCTTAATGTCAGTAGATGGATATTCAGTCTGTGTATGTTCTGGGGGTTCATACATGTCGCTGTCTGTGAGATTTCCTTCGACACATGAGGCCAGGTCCTCCTTAATAACAATACGTAGATATTCAGTCTGTGTATGTTCTGGGAGGGGAGAAATGTCAGGATGTGAGATATCTCCTTCTCCATGTGACTTGGATTCTGCCCCTGTATAAGTAGAGGTATATTGTGTCTGTGTATGTTCTGGGGGTTCATACATGTCGCTGTCTGTGAGATTTCCTTCGTCACATGAGGCCGGTTCCTCCTTAATATCAGGGGGTGAATATTCTGGGGGTTCTGTGATTGGATAAATCTCTTTCTCTGGGACGTGTCTTTCTTCAGACGCCAGAGATTCTCGCTCTGTGTATGTTGCAGATTCAGCTCGTCCTTTTCTCGTCTTGTTCAGATCCTTTTCCACATTATTGCTTAGAATTTCAATTCCATTTTCACATCCAATATCCCATAAAGAAACCGCAGCGTGAAATTCACCCCATACAGATTTATCTATTGGAGGGAAAATCACATGAACACGTGAGACGTTCATTCAGGAACACGTCTATTACACGGCACAGCCAACATTTCAGGGGATTATTGGGACACGTTGCTCTGGGATTGGACACAAACATTATGAGAATTAAAGCATCTCTTACCCCGTGTAATAACAGGCTGGTGATCCTCCATCATGACGTCCTCATAGAGCTCCTTGTGTCGCTCCACATACTCCCACTCCTCCATGGAGAGATAGACAGTGACATCCTCACAGCGTATAGGAACCTGACACACACAATGACACAGTCACCATCCAGACACATGCCTTGGTGTTAGCGTATAATGTCCCATTCCCAGCAGCCTCACCTCTCCAGTCAGCAGACGGATGATCTGATTGCTCAGCTCCAGGATCTTCTCATGGTTTTGCTCATGGATTCCTGAGTGAGGTGGAGGCTCCGTATTGAAGCTTTGGCTCCTGCCGTGTCCTTTTGATATTTGGTGACGGCTGCTGTCACTGACCATCTCATGGATCTTCACCACCATATGACCCTAAACATTGAGAGTGAGCCCAATATAGAGAGGTATAAACATGTCGCCCCCCTGGGCCCCCCATGCTTTTGTGTATGTGTCAGTGTGTTATCTCCATAGTGTGCTGTATGGTGTGCTGGAACCTTTATTTACACATGAATCTACTACTGATCTGCCTCTGAAATGTCTCCTGGGTCACACAGCTCCAGGGGGATTTAATATCAGCAGGAATATGGAATCTCATGGGATCTCTTACCTCTCCAGTCAGCAGAAAGATCATCTCCAGAGTTAGATCCAGGATCCTCTGGCTCAGCGGATCCCTGGCTGTGAGTGGATTCATTATCACAGGTTACCTGGACGGCCGGATCTTGTGGAGGAACGATTAGAGGAAGCACAATGTGTCTGGAATCACACAGGAATATTCTGCTCAGTTTCTTCCAATTAACGAGATATTACAATCTGCCACCAGAGAAGCGAGAATCCAAAACGGACTCAACTTTAAATTCAGGATTCCCATGTAGCAAGATAAGGGGTGGAGGAGAGGACTCTGGGAGGGTAAAACGGTTACACAATAGAGGTTTCAGTAATGACACATGGAAGGAGTTGGGGACACAAAGGGGTTGGTGGCAGCTGCTGAGCATAAGAAACAGGATTGATACATCTAAGAATCATGTAAGGACCTATGAAACACGGAGCAAACTTTAGGGAAGAAACCTTCAATCTGATGTGTCGTGTGCTAAACCAAACCCCATCGCCAACGTGATAAAGCGGAGAAGGTCTGTGTCTGAGATCAGACGAACGTTTCTGAGACTGCAAAGCAGATTCAATATTCACTCGGATCTTGTCGCATGTGGATCGTACATTGAGCAAGTGGTTCTCCAACACCGGAATTTCCTGAGAGGCAAAAGAGGACAGAAAAACGTTAGGACGCATTCCTGTAACCACTTTGAAAGGGGTGAATTTGGTAGAGTGGGAAGTGGCATTTTGTAGGGGGGGGGAACGAGCCGGCTGCCGGGCAGGAGGAATGAAGCGCCGAGGTCCACCAGCTGCAAGAACGAATGATTGAGGTCTGACAATCCTGAGCTCTATATATGAGTATACAGGGAATTAGAGGATCCTGAGCTCTATATATGAGTATACGGGGAATTAGAGGATCCTGAGCTCTATATATGAGTATACGGGGAATTAGCGGATCCTGAGCTCTATATATGAGTATACGGGGAATTAGAGGATCCTGAGCTCTATATATGAGTATACGGGGAATTAGAGGATCCTGAGCTCTATATATGAGTATACAGGGAATTAGAGGATCCTGAGCTCTATATATGAGTATACGGGGAATTAGAGGATCCTGAGCTCTATATATGAGTATACGGGGAATTAGCGGATCCTGAGCTCTATATATGAGTATACGGGGAATTAGAGGATCCTGAGCTCTATATATGAGTATACGGGGAATTAGCGGATCCTGAGCTCTATATATGAGTATACGGGGAATTAGAGGATCCTGAGCTCTATATATGAGTATACGGGGAATTAGCGGATCCTGAGCTCTATATATGAGTATACGGGGAATTAGCGGATCCTGAGCTCTATATATGAGTATACGGGGAATTAGTGGATCCTGAGCTCTATATATGAGTATACGGGGAATTAGCGGATCCTGAGCTCTATATATGAGTATACGGGGAATTAGAGGATCCTGAGCTCTATATATGAGTATACAGGGAATTAGAGGATCCTGAGCTCTATATATGAGTATACGGGGAATTAGCGGATCCTGAGCTCTATATATGAGTATACGGGGAATTAGTGGATCCTGAGCTCTATATATGAGTATACGGGGAATTAGCGATCCTGAGCTCTATATATGAGTATACGGGGAATTAGAGGATCCTGAGCTCTATATATGAGTATACGGGGAATTAGCGGATCCTGAGCTCTATATATGAGTATACGGGGAATTAGAGGATCCTGAGCTCTATATATGAGTATACAGGGAATTAGAGGATCCTGAGCTCTATATATGAGTATACGGGGAATTAGAGGATCCTGAGCTCTATATATGAGTATACGGGGAATTAGAGGATCCTGAGCTCTATATATGAGTATACGGGGAATTAGAGGATCCTGAGCTCTATATATGAGTATACGGAGAATTAGTGGATCCTGAGCTCTATATATGAGTATACGGGGAATTAGCGGATCCTGAGCTCTATATATGAGTATACGGGGAATTAGAGGATCCTGAGCTCTATATATGAGTATACAGGGAATTAGAGGATCCTGAGCTCTATATATGAGTATACGGGGAATTAGAGGATCCTGAGCTCTATATATGAGTATACGGGGAATTAGAGGATCCTGAGCTCTATATATGAGTATACGGGGAATTAGAGGATCCTGAGCTCTATATATGAGTATACGGAGAATTAGTGGATCCTGAGCTCTATATATGAGTATACGGGGAATTAGCGGATCCTGAGCTCTAATATGAGTATACGGGGAATTAGCGGATCCTGAGCTCTATATATGAGTATACGGGGAATTAGTGGATCCTGAGCTCTATATATGAGTATACGGGGAATTAGCTGATCCTGAGCTCTATATATGAGTATACGGGGAATTAGCTGATCCTGGGCTCTATATATGAGTATACAGGGAATTAGAGGATCCTGAGCTCTATATATGAGTATACGGGGAATTAGAGGATCCTGAGCTCTATATATGAGTATACGGGGAATTAGAGGATCCTGAGCTCTATATATGAGTATACGGGGAATTAGAGGATCCTGAGCTCTATATATGAGTGTACGGGGAATTAGTGGATCCTGAGCTCTATATATGAGTATACGGGGAATTAGCGGATCCTGAGCTCTATATATGAGTGTACGGGGAATTAGAGGATCCTGAGCTCTATATATGAGTATACGGGGAATTAGAGGATCCTGAGCTCAATATATGAGTATACGGGGAATTAGAGGATCCTGAGCTCTATATATGAGTATACGGGGAATTAGAGGATCCTGAGCTCTATATATGAGTATACGGGGAATTAGAGGATCCTGAGCTCTATATATGAGTATACGGAGAATTAGTGGATCCTGAGCTCTATATATGAGTATACGGGGAATTAGAGGATCCTGAGCTCTATATATGAGTATACGGAGAATTAGTGGATCCTGAGCTCTATATATGAGTATACGGGGAATTAGAGGATCCTGAGCTCTATATATGAGTATACGGGGAATTAGCTGATCCTGAGCTCTATATATGAGTATACGGGGAATTAGCGGATCCTGAGCTCTATATATGAGTATACAGGGAATTAGCTGATCCTGGGCTCTATATATGAGTATACAGGGAATTAGAGGATCCTGAGCTCTATATATGAGTATACGGGGAATTAGAGGATCCTGTGCTCTATATATGAGTATACGGGGAATTAGCGGATCCTGAGCTCTATATATGAGTGTACGGGGAATTAGAGGATCCTGAGCTCTATATATGAGTGTACGGGGAATTAGAGGATCCTGAGCTCTATATATGTGTATACGGGGAATTAGAGGATCCTGAGCTCTATATATGAGTGTACGGGGAATTAGAGGATCCTGAGCTCTATATATGAGTATACGGGGAATTAGAGGATCCTGAGCTCTATATATGAGTATACGGGGAATTAGAGGATCCTGAGCTCTATATATGAGTATACGGAGAATTAGTGGATCCTGAGCTCTATATATGAGTATACGGGGAATTAGTGGATCCTGAGCTCTATATATGAGTATACGGGGAATTAGAGGATCCTGAGCTCTATATATGAGTATACGGGGAATTAGAGGATCCTGAGCTCTATATATGAGTATACGGAGAATTAGTGATCCTGAGCTCTATATGAGTATACGGGGAATTAGAGGATCCTGAGCTCTATATATGAGTATACGGGGAATTAGAGGATCCTGAGCTCTATATATGAGTATACGGGGAATTAGCTGATCCTGAGCTCTGTATATGAGTATACGGGGAATTAGCGGATCCTGAGCTCTATATATGAGTATACAGGGAATTAGAGGATCCTGAGCTCTATATATGAGTATACGGGGAATTAGAGGATCCTGAGCTCTATATATGAGTATACAGGGAATTAGAGGATCCTGAGCTCTATATATGAGTATACGGAGAATTAGTGGATCCTGAGCTCTTATATGAGTATACGGGGAATTAGAGGATCCTGAGCTCTATATATGAGTATACGGGGAATTAGAGATCCTGAGCTCTATATATGAGTATACGGGGAATTAGCTGATCCTGAGCTCTATATATGAGTATACGGGGAATTAGCGGATCCTGAGCTCTATATATGAGTATACGGGGAATTAGAGGATCCTGAGCTCTATATATGAGTATACAGGGAATTAGAGGATCCTGAGCTCTATATGAGTATACAGGAATTAGAGGATCCTGAGCTCTATATATGAGTATACGGGGAATTAGCGGATCCTGAGCTCTATATATGAGTATACAGGGAATTAGAGGATCCTGAGCTCTATATATGAGTATACAGGGAATTAGCTGATCCTGGGCTCTATATATGAGTATACAGGGAATTAGAGGATCCTGAGCTCTATATATGAGTATACGGGGAATTAGAGGATCCTGAGCTCTATATATGAGTATACGGGGAATTAGCGGATCCTGAGCTCTATATATGAGTGTACGGGAATTAGAGGATCCTGAGCTCTATATATGAGTGTACGGGAATTAGAGGATCCTGAGCTCTATATATGAGTATACGGGGAATTAGCGGATCCTGAGCTCTATATAGGAGTACGGGGAATTAGAGGATCCTGAGCTCTATATATGAGTGTACGGGAATTAGAGGATCCTGAGCTCTATATATGTGTGTACGGGGAATTAGAGGATCCTGAGCTCTATATATGAGTGTACGGGAATTAGAGGATCCTGAGCTCTATATATGAGTATACGGGGAATTAGAGGACCCTGAACTCTATATATGAGTATACGGGGAATCAGTGGATCCTGAGCTCTATATATGAGTGTACGGGGAATTAGAGGATCCTGAGCTCTATATATGAGTATACGGGGAATTAGAGGACCCTGAACTCTATATATGAGTATACGGGGAATTAGCGGATCCTGAGCTCTATATATATGAGTGTACGGGGAATTAGAGGATCCTGAGCTCTATATATGAGTATACGGGGAATTAGAGGATCCTGAGCTCAATATATGAGTATACGGGGAATTAGAGGATCCTGAGCTCTATATATATGAGTGTACGGGGAATTAGAGGATCCTGAGCTCAATATATGAGTATACGGGGAATTAGCGGATCCTGAGCTCTATATATATGAGTGTACGGGGAATTAGAGGATCCTGAGCTCTATATATGAGTATACGGGGAATTAGAGGATCCTGAGCTCAATATATGAGTATACGGGGAATTAGAGGATCCTGAGCTCTATATACGAGTATACGGGGAATTAGAGGATCCTGAGCTCTATATATGAGTATACGGGGAATTAGAGGATCCTGAGCTCTATATATGAGTATACGGGGAATTAGAGGATCCTGAGCTCTATATACGAGTATACGGGGAATTAGAGGATCCTGAGCTCTATATACGAGTATACGGGGAATTAGAGGATCCTGAGCTCTATATACGAGTATACGGGGAATTAGAGGATCCTGAGCTCTATATACGAGTATACGGGGAATTAGAGGATCCTGAGCTCTATATATGAGTATACGGGGAATTAGAGGATCCTGAGCTCTATATATGAGTATACGGGGAATTAGAGGATCCTGAGCTCTATACAGTTGTGTTCAAAATTATTCAACCCCCAATGCTGTAAAGGGTTTTAGGGAATTTAGTATACATTTTGTAATTGTATTCAGAATGAAATCCTACAAGGACTTTTTAAAGAACCATATGCAACTAAAATGACATCAATTGGTTTTGTAATACAGTAGTAAATATTTCTTTTGTGAATTCTTCATTGACACAATTATTCAAACCCTTAAAGACTACCACTCTGAAGAACAGAGGTTCATTCAAGTGTTTTCAATCAGGTATTGAAAACACCTGTGGATGTCACGGAGCAGCAATAAAGCATAATAAGCACCAATTAGGCAGCTTTAAAATGACTGTGATACTCAGCTCCTTCTAGACATTTACTGGTGTGGTTACAAACATGGTGAAGTCAAGAGAATGGTCCAGGAAGACAAGAGAAGAGGTGATTACTCTTCACAGGAAGGGCAATGGCTATAAGAAGATTGCAAAGATGTTAAACATACCAAGAGAGACCATAGGAAGCATCATTCGCAAATTCAATGCAAAGGGCACTGTTGAAACGCTACCTGGTCGTGGCAGAAAGAAGATGCTGACTTCGACTGCTGTGCACTACCTGAATCGTAGAGTGGAGAAAAGTCCCCGTGTGACTGCTGAGGAACTGAGAAAAGATTTGTCAGATGTGGATACTGAAGTTTCAGCTCAGACAATACGGCACACACTGCGTAATGAAGGCCTCCATGCCAGAACTCCCAGGCGCACCCCTTGCTGTCTCCAAAGAATAAGAAGAGTCGACTTCAGTATGCCAAAAGTCATGTGGACAAACCACAGAAGTTTTGGGATAGTATTCTGTGGACTGATGAAACAAAATTAGAACTGTTTGGACCCATGGATCAACGCTATGTTTGGAGGAGGAAGAACAAGGCCTATGAAGAAAAGAACACCTTGCATACTGTGAAGCATGGCGGGGGGTCAATCATGCTTTGGGGCTGCTTCTGCAGGTACAGGGAAGCTTCAGCGTGTGCAAGGTACCATGAATTCTCTTCAGTACCAGGAGATATTGGATGACAATGTGATGCAGTCCGTCACAAACCTGAGGCTTGGGAGACGCTGGACCTTTCAACAGGACAATGATCCCAAGCATACCTCCAAGTCCACTAGAGCATGGTTGCAGATTAATGGCTGGAACATTTTGGAGTGGCCATCGCAGTCACCTGACTTAAATCCGATTGAGAACCTCTGGTGGGACTTAAAGAAAGCAGTTGCAGTGCGCAAGCTTAAGAATGTGACTGAACTGGAGGCTTTTACCCATGACGAATGGGCGAAGATACCCGTAGATCGCTGCAAGACACTTGTGTCAAGCTATGCTTCACGTTTAAAAGCTGTTATAACTGTAAAAGGATGTTGTACTAAGTACTAAGATTGAATGTCACTTGGGGGTTGAATAAAACTGATAATGATGTGAGCACAGAAAAGACATTTGTGGTTATTTCATTATAAATGTTATGTTATATTTGTCTGACCTACACGTGCCTCTTTGATTTAATTGTAAGCAAGATGACTGAATGATCAAAATCAATGTCAAACTGACCAAAACACTCAATTTCAGTGGGGGTTGAATAATTTTGAACACAACTGTATATGAGTATACGGGGAATTAGAGGATCCTGAGCTCTATATATGAGTATACGGGGAATTAGTGGATCCTGAGCTCTATATATGAGTATACGGGGAATTAGAGGATCCTGAGCTCTATATATGAGTATACGGGAATTAGAGGATCCTGAGCTCTATATATGAGTATACGGGGAATTAGCGGATCCTGAGCTCTATATATGAGTATACGGGAATTAGAGGATCCTGAGCTCTATATATGAGTATACGGGGAATTAGAGGATCCTGAGCTCTATATATGAGTATACGGGGAATTAGAGGATCCTGAGCTCTATATATGAGTATACGGGGAATTAGAGGATCCTGAGCTCTATATATGAGTATACGGAGAATTAGAGGATCCTGAGCTCTATATATGAGTATACGGGGAATTAGAGGATCCTGAGCTCTATATATGAGTATACGGGAATTAGAGGATCCTGAGCTCTATATATGAGTATACGGGGAATTAGAGGATCCTGAGCTCTATATATGAGTATACGGGGAATTAGAGGATCCTGAGCTCTATATATGAGTATACGGGGAATTAGAGGATCCTGAGCTCTATATATGAGTATACGGGAATTAGTGGATCCTGAGCTCTATATATGAGTATACGGGGAATTAGTGGATCTTGAGCTCTATATATGAGTATACGGGGAATTAGCGGATCCTGAGCTCTATATATGAGTATACGAGGAATTAGTGGATCCTGAGCTCTATATATGAGTATACGGGGAATTAGAGGATCCTGAGCTCTATATATGAGTATACGGGGAATTAGAGGATCCTGAGCTCTATATATGAGTATACGGGGAATTAGTGGATCCTGAGCTCTATATATGAGTATACGGGGAATTAGCGGATCCTGAGCTCTATATATGAGTATACGTGGAATTAGAGGATCCTGAGTTGTATATATTTTTACAGAGCGCTAAACACAGAGGACACAGCAGCTTTTCCATGTGTCTGCTCTGTGGGAGCCATCTTTATGGAGTCTCCTAATACATTTCTAGCACAATATAAATCCAATCTTCCCCTAATATCTGTATATTAAGACACACAATCCCAGCTCTGACCTGCAGCCTGGATCCTCCTTTCAGTGTTTATTTTTCTGCTACCGGAAGTGATTTCAAAGATTCAGACCTTTTCCTCTTCTGTACAGGAAGTTCTATGGTAGAGTTCAAAACACACGAGACAAACTCTGTCTGTATAGTTGTCTCCTGTAATGGTCACATTGTTAGAGACATGTACTGTTGGATGACACTGTGCAGTGTGCCGTTTATCTCTTGTGTTTAGAGCTCATGCTTATGATAATTAGGAGGCTGGAGTCACATGACACATGCTCAGGTCACATGGGTTATCAGGATGCATTTCCCATGAAGCTCTAGGTCTGGGAGAGGAGACACAAAGTGCAGTCAGGACGCCGGCGCCTCGTGTCACGGACTCGTATAGCGGAGTCACATACCATGACGTCGCTCCTATTGATGATTTTTATTTCCTCCCTCATTTCCCTGTCACCCCCTCCCCCTATATTATTATTAGCATTTATATGGCGCCAACAGTTTCCGCAGCGCTGTACAATAACCAAAGGGAAGAAGACGCAGATAAAGATAAGATGGAGACAAGAGGTGTAGAGGGTCCTGGTCATAGGAGCTTACAATCTAGTAGGATGGGGTGGAGGAACACAAGGGGAGCTTTATGCACCTCTCCTCCTTTTCCTGGTTATTTCTGGGTGTTTTCGCTATACTGTGACGCTGCTTCCACACCCGAATCACCGTGACGGGTAACAAGGCCTCTCATAGAAAGCTGGTTTCTGTCTCACCGTGATTCACCCAGAATGATTTCTCCCTCTTTGTGACGGATTACCTAGTGGTTGATATGAGGCCGCCATATACCACGGCCACTGACAGCGACACTGATATGTTGTATTTTGTCGCATTCTAGAGCAGGGGTCTCAGACTCACGACCCCCAGATGTTGCCTACATTTCCCAGAATCCTTTCATAATCAGGACTTGTCAGGGTGACATCCGGCGTGAGGCAGAATGGGACCCATGGTATGGGGCGAGAAGCCCAAAAGGCAGGAGTGCTGCCGGCTAGATTACAGACAGACTGAAATGAAGACGTCACACTGCAGGGCAGGACACAAACAGGACACAATACTAACCAGAAAGAAAGGCAAGGGTTAAGGTTAGCAAAAACACAGACACACACCCAGCAGCAAACCTAAAGGGAACCCTAATCTAAACACCTGTCAGGTATTTTTATAGGGAAAGACAAAATGGATGCCTGTAGCCATCTTGTTTATATTTTTATATGAAACATGTCTTTTCTTTTTCAATTCTTACCTAGTTTTAGAATGAACCCAGAGAGATTTATTTTTCAGAGGCAAGTTCATTCTAAGGTAAACTAACTCATTAGAGAGGAATGTGTGTTTAAAACTATAATTGCAAGACTATGATGCTATAGACAATATAAAATGTCTTTATATGATATATGCCGAGCCTAAGTGCCAGACATGTTACAGACAAAATTTATGGGTATGTTTTTTTTTTACTTAAAGATATTTTCTTTTCTGCTAAAGAAACATTTTAAGTTAAAGTATGTGCACAAGTATATCTATGCTATCCACAAAAATATATATTCTTATAATCAATATATATATTCTATATTAGTAGCACAGAAAATAATATTAAGAAATATTTTGAAGTATATTATAAAAGCAGTATACTGAAGAATAGAAATATTCTGCTGACTTAATTGCAACGGAATGTCGGTATTGATAAGAGCCCTTTAGTAAAAACCTTGAAATGGATAGAAATGAAGATTAAATCAAATATGACAGTTCCAGACACCAGTCTGTAAGACCGTGATAAGACAAATTGACCTGTGAACCATATCATATGATTCAAATGAATAGTAATGTAATATTCTTGAATTTTTATTTGAAAATCAACACTGCCATCTTGTGGTGTAAGAAAAAGTTAACCGTTTTGAAGCCCTCATATAGACATAACACTATATGCTAAGTAGGGAGGTACATAATAAATGACATGGAATTTACTATTACTAAACAGAACACAATGAGTGGAGGGCATTCGGGCATTCAGACATTCATTCACTCACAATTCGTTACATACAATGCATTGACTCATCTCTAACACTTCTCTCGAGCATACTTAAGGAGATGCTAGAAGAAACATAGAAACTAAGATATAATATCTTTAAAATATTCTCACTTTCGACGGTGGCCTAACCGCAGCACATGGAGGACGTGTGAGAGAGGAGCTCCTGCACCGGATCCTCTACATCAGCGGAATATAAAAGCAAATCGGCCCCCACTCGCTCAATTTCGGGGGGAACACGTGCTGCCCACCATGGCTACCTCCAAAGGGGGGAAAAAAGCAACAAAATCAGAGTTTTTTTTATGCTGCGCGCCATGAAGCTGAAGGAATCTGCGGATTCTCAAGATGGCGGCGGCTCCTCTCCAGCTTCCCCGAGCGCGATGGAAACAGGAAGCGCCGCAATAACAGCTAATTCCAATCTGGAAACGCTTATGTCTCGTATGGCTGACATGCTTGGAGACCTCTCCGCAACTCTAACAGCTAGGCTGGATGCAGTGGCGACAGCCATCCGCAGCGACATCAAGGAAATTGGTGAGAGGACAGACAGACTGGAAACGAAGATGTCTGAGTTTGCAGATGCCCACAATACCATGACTGAACAAGTTGAAACTCTGGAGGACAAACTTAAGGTGACTATGTTAAAATTGGCAGACATGGAGGACCGCTCACGACGCCATAATTTAAAAATACGAGGCATCCCGGATTCTGTCACCTCATCCCAATTTATTTCCTACGTGACAGATTTGTTACAGAGGTTACTCCCAGACGCTACGCCAGATTCGTTGTTATTTGACCGCATACACCGTCTGCCGAAACCTCCATCAGCCCCAGTGAAAGCCCCTCGTGACGTTCTTCTGCGCCTCCATTATTTTAAACCACGTAAGGATATACTGAGGGCATTACGGGACCCAGGGGCGCTACAACCTGAATATAATCACATATCTGTATACCCCGACCTGTCCAAGGCTACTCTTCAGCTGCAGAGGGATTTTAAACACATCACGGCGATACTTCGAAATAATAACACCGGCTACAGATTGGGTTTCCCGACTAAACTGTTGATCTCACGCAATGGCACTATCCATGTGGCGGTTTCTGTGGAGGAAGGTGACAAGCTGCTTCGGGACTAGGGTTTTGGAGATGATCCTCCCCAGCCTAGGAAACAAACAGCGCCTCGTCGGTTGGATCCGGAATGGCACAAACGCTGACTGGTTAATCCTGGGTCATGATGCCCCTTTCCGAATTCCAATGCCTGGCTCCTCCAACAATATTTTCCATGGTATATGCTAGATCACTGAGACTCCGTCGTTCAATCTGTCAGACGATCATTAACCCCCCCCCCCCCGGGTTGGCGAGTGGGCCAGAATGCCAAGGGGATCGCTTGGTGAGCATTGTGCGGGTCTGGCCCTCCGTACCCAACTCTCCCTCCTCGGCCGAGGAGTCTGAGAAGTGCCCCCGAATTTCGGGACTTTTCACAGGAGATGTACCCTTATGGGTTTGTATATAATGTTTTGTTTACTTGTTTTTTGTTTCCGAGTTACAATTGTACATCGCGATGGTGGTTCTTTATTCCCGGAATGTTATTTAATTGTTTTTGCTCCCTTCCTCAATCTCAGGATTTATCTATTCAATGTGACTGGTTCTTTTATCCCGCCCATACGTTGAAACGCCCCCCTAAATAAAAAAAACCCTGGCCTGGTTAATCCCCATTCCATGACGCACTTAATGGAAAATCTATGAAAGTAATAACCTTTAATGTTAAGGGCGTAAAAAGGCACTCTCTATATCGTGATCTCAGAGCTCATGATGCAGATATTGTATGTCTTCAAGAGACGCATTTTCGCCGACTAGCTCATCCCAGGCTATATGCCCCCCAATACCTAAAACCGTATCACTCCACGTTTAAAACTAAAGCACGAGGGGTCACCTTGCTGATTCACAATAGAGTGGCATTTCAAGTGCACCGTATCCTTAAAGCCCCGAAAGGTCGCTACATAATATTAGTCTGCACTTTTAAACTCGAGAATTTATACTCTAGTGTCAATTTATGCTCCCAACGCTGCCCAATCACAGTTTCTGTCCCAGGTTTTGCAAAAGGTAACGGATATTCAATCGGGCACTCTTGTAATCTGTGGAGACTTAAACATGGGACTAGATCCCTTAAGGCTAGGGTCAGACTAACGCATTTTTCACGTTGTCCGTGAAAATGTGCGTTCGAAGAATGGACGTATTTTTTCACGGAATACGCAATAGCGGTCATACTATGCGCAGTTTCATCCGTGATTTTGTACGGATCATCAATAAAACACTTCTTGCATCTGGACGTTATGTTGGCCGGACATTAGCAGCGTCTGATGTCTCCAATTCACGCACACACGCCTCTAGCGGACGCAGCGCACTCTGTACGTCAGTACTAGTGGTTAACGTTCTCGGAAAAATGCGTTCTTTCCACTTGCGTTGCGCAGCGGACTTTTGTGCGACCGTACTTCGTATATTGGCCGTCATTGCCCGGCATCTGCTGCTAGCACGGCCGTGATTAAGTGCGCCAGATGCGCGTTCGCACTGCCTCAGTCTGACCCTAGCCTTAAAGACCGCTCGTCCACGGTTACTTGTAGACAGCATGGGACCTCCTCCCAGATTTCGCCAATTGTTACATAGATACAATCTTTACGATGAGTGGCGTCTCCTACACCCCACCGAACGGGATTATACATTTCGATCCAGAGTCCACAATAGCTACTCTAGATTATTTTCTGATATCGGGCTCAGCCCTTCCATACACAATAGACTGCTCTATACTGCCCCTTACTTGGTCTGACCATTCTCCAGTGATATTGACGTTAGGCAGGGCCGGATTAACATAGGGGCAGATGGAGCAGCAGCTCCAGGCCCATGTCCCAGAATAGGCCCAGAGAAAAAATAACAATGTCTGCATTTATGAAAATGTGGTCCCATTATCTCCAACACCATAGCAGCTACAGGGTCATATGAGGTATCACTGGAAAGGCCAGAGTATGCCCTTTCAAATGATACCAAACATGACCAGGTTTTATGTAACAATAAAAATAAAATAATAAATATTACTTTATTTTTTCTTTCTAAGACAGCAATACTTTCCACTTTTCAATTATAAAGTGAACAATGATGCTGCACTAACTCACCATCTCAAGTGTGGAGGTGATGACACGATCCGTTATTACGTATTGTTACACCAGAAAACCTAAAGTGACTTTGGAACCCTGCGTTACTAATCTTTACACCTTACAAGGTCAAGGGAGGTGTCATTGGACAGGTCAGCGTCTGGCCTTTGCATTAATACCAAACATGACCATGTAAAATCTAAAAGGAAAACCCAAAAACTTTTTATCTTTTTATTTTTAGTTCCAATGCAATGGCATTGTCCATTTGTCACTTATAAAATTAGCAATACCACTGCCATTACTCACCTTCTCATTTCCCACGCTGGGAGCAAGATCAGTGTTTTATACGTAGTCATATTATTCAAAAAACACAATTGAAATATTTTATTTTTTTATAAAATTGTATATTTTCTCAGAAAAATGCAGTAACAGGATCCCATTTTAAAAAAATTAACAAGAATTCCCTATAGAATATATAACCTTAAAGGTTTGGATAATAAAATGTGAAAAAATTATTTTACATGCTTTAAATGATTGAAATCTGAATGTAAATTTACTCACACAGTATCTGCCTGGTTAGATATAGCCGTATCTGCATTATAACCTAAAATCTGCTTTCATTTCACTAAATTCCAAAAAAAGCCACCAAAATCTTCAGCTCCAGGCCCATAGAGATCTTAATCCGGCCCTGACGTTAGGCGACGCTTATCAGACTTATGCCAGGCCCCCTTGGTGACTTCGAGACGACCTTTTACTTCATGAACCGGCGCGAATAGCTATACAGGCAGCCTTAGATAACTATTTTAAAGAAAACGTGACGCCTGATGTCAACCGCCTTACTATCTGGCAAGCCCATAAGGCTGTAATAAGAGGGGAATGTATAAAATGGGCGACTCATCTTAGGAAACAATATGTATCACGAAGACTGGACCTACTTACTAAATTACAAGATCTAGACACGCACAATAAAACGGCCCCGTCTCAAGAAATAATAGAAACTGTAGATTCCACTATGGGTCTGTTGAGGAATTTGGAGGCGGAGAGCTATGTATTATGCCCTTCGAAACAAACCTGGTAGATTCCTAGCTCGCAAACTTCAACCTGTTAACACGCCCCGTAAACAAATTACCCTTAAATCCCCCGATGGACTTATCTATAACCCCAAAATTATAGTGAATGAATTTGTCACCTATTACGAAAGCCTATACAATTTGGATGCGAAACACACAGTTAAATGCCCTACGGTGGCGGATATAGATACCTACCTGGAGCGAGTTCATCTTCCCTCGTTGTCCCAGACACATATAGCAAGTTTATCCTCACCCATACTGACAGAAGTGAAGGCCATTAAAAACCTCCCTAAACGGAAGGCCCCGGGCCCTGATGGACTGACGGGGTTGTATTACTCCACCTTCGCCTCCCAACTAGTACCTCATTTAAGTGCGAGCTTTGACGAAGCGTGGGAGAGTGGCTCCTTCCCAGTAGACATGCTGAGAGAACACATTATTACCTTGCCCAAACCGGGTAAAATTCCTGACCGTTGTCCCAACCTACGCCCTAATATAGATGTTAAAATATTCAGCAAATTATTGGCCAACCGACTTCAACATATTCTTCCCACTCTAATAGGTCTAGATCAGGTAGGGTTTATATCAAGATGCCAGGGAGCTGACAGCACTAAAAAACTGGTTAATTTACTTGGCCTGATGGGACGTAGGGACTCATCCAGCTTGATTTTTGTCACTGGACGCAGAAAAAGCCTTTGACAGGGTTAACTGGAATTTTCTGTATCGAGTTTTACACAAGTTCGGATTTCCACCCTCCTTTATAACAGCGATACAGGCTCTGTATGATTCTCCATCTGCTAAGGTACTCTGCAGTGGGTTTGTGTCAGAGGTATTTGTAATCACTAATTGGACAAGACAGGGATGCCCACTTTCCCCACTTTTATATGCCCTGGTTTTGGAGCCTTTGGCGCAAGCCATACGTCAAAATGATTCCATTTGTGGAGTACAAGCAGGCCCGGTGACTTATAAACTCACCCTATACGCGGACGATATCCTTTTAACCTTGACTGACCCTGATCTTTCCCTCCCTTCCCTTCAACAAGAACTGGACTTGTATAGTCAGGTTTCGTATCATTTGGTAAATATACTAAAAACCCAAGCCCTCCCGGTTAATATATCCCTTCCCACCTGGACGCCCTCCGAGCCAATTATAGGTTTGACTGGCGAACTGATTATATTGTGTACCTAGGTCTTAAAATAGCTAGAACTCCAGAAAAACTGTTTAATTATAATTACGATAGATTACTGTCAGAGGTGAAATCACAATTATATCAATGGAGACTTCGAGAGATCTCGTGGTTGGGCAGGATGGCGGCGGTGAAGATGATGGTGTTGCCAAAAATTTTGTACGTTTTCCGCACTCTCCCCTTGCAACTGCCCATGTCCTTCCTAGATACCTTACAATCTATTATAATGAGATATATTTGGAACCATAAACGGCCCAGAATACCGAAAAAACTATTGTATTACCGCCACAGTGATGGAGGCCTTAACGTTACACATATACATAACTATTATTGGGCCACATGTTTGGCATCACTAGCTGAACTGGTTCACACCCACCCTATGCCTCAATGGCTGGTACTGGAATATACTTTTATTCCCGGACACACTTTGGCCGACTTATTATTCGTGCCTCGTAAAAAGAGACCACGTCTGCCAGAGATCCTACCCTCCACGATTTTGTACCTTAAGGCGTGGGACCAATATGCCCACTTATTTCAAAACTACAAACCATTATCCATGGCCACACCTCTAACATCTATTTCATATTTGCTGCCTCACTTTAGAGCTGGGCCCTGGATTCAATCGGGGGTCACGCATCTGCACCATCTTTTTTCGCTGCCGGACGTCGTGTCCTTCCACACTTTACAAACGAAATTTAAGGTACCATCCTCAATGTTTTTGTGATACATGCAACTCTATTCCTATTTTAAATCCAATGCAATAATATCTAATTTACGTACCACATTGCCGCTCCTCTCGGACACTGAACTTTTTTGGCTAGACCCGCACACCCACCACGAAACCCATCTCGTTGTTTTATCGATTGCTCAATACACCGACTGGAATAATACGCTGGAAGTTTCACAACACTTGGGAAAAAGTACCACCTCGCAATGGGCCATGGCACCTTTGTTTTGTTTTCGTCTGGAGCCTCGAGGTGTGCAACACTGATTGAAACGCAAAGAAAAGTACTATACTGTTGGTATCTTACGCCCTCAAGGATTAGTCGTTTTGCCCCAAACGCTTCAGACGTCTGCTGGAGATGTTTGTCTGCCCCGGGCACGATGGGTCATATCTGGTGGCACTGTCCACTGATAGCACCATTGTGGAAAGATATATCTCTTCTTGCATCGGAAGTCTTGGGCAGTCAGATACAGTGCGCACCGGAGATCCTATTGCTGGGAATGGTCCACCTTCCTCGATCACCCCTCAAAATGTTATTTATAATTGTCTCTACGACAATGTTGCTTATTGCCCGGAACTGGAAACTGACCATCGTCCCAACGCAAAGACAGATAGCAACGTTATTAACTCAATATCATTCTTTCGACTCTAAAGCTAACTCGGCGTGGGGTTTTCGCCCCCTAAACAAGATCCATGGGCTATATGGGATAGTCATTAAATTTACAAGGCATGTGGTTTGTGATGACATTGATAATAGAATTCTGGCTCTAGGTCACTTTCACACGAGGTTTAAGGAGAGCTCCTCGTGCACTCTCTGCCTCAGAGAAGTTGCCTTCTCCTGCTGATCCTGAGATCCCCTCTTTTTCCGGTTTATATTTTTTATTTTTATGTTATTATTATAGTTTATATGTCATTACAAAAATGTTTGAGAGATACCGCTGCACTTATACTTGATTACTTCATACGATTGTTGTATGTTATTTACAGTGATTACGATGTACACACCTCTCAATAAAAAATATTTTGAAATTAAAAAAAAAATACTCTCACATACTCCAAAATACATTATATACAAAGAATTTATTGCTGCTGGAAGAAGACTGCAGAAACGTTTCCAGATTTTGGACAGGTAATGTATGGAAAACAAATAGTGGCATTAATGTAAATATATATATATGAGTGTGTATCTTGCAATGGATATAGACTGAGATTTATCTCCGATTACCGCTAGATCAGAATCTTGGAAATATTTTTAATCTGCAGTATAGAAATATAATGAGCAATCTGATACACATATAAGGATAAATTGTCCTTAAGCATTTGTTGCAATGAAATACAAATATATATATTGAATTTGGAAGAGCTACTGTGATTGAGTAATTAAGCAAAGAAGTTAGATAACCTACAATATAAAAAGCAGAAGATTAGAAGCTAAATTCTCATTATTAGGGGAGGATTCGCTAAATAAGTTTTTATTACTTTTCATTCTAGAAATAGAATAAGTGATAGCTCATCTTTTGTTGATCCTGGGAGTACAAGGAGATAAAAATATATATATTTTGTAGATATATATATGTATCTAAGCTGGTTGGTTCTATTTTTAAAACTAAAACACGTACAATGAAAAGAATTTAGGAGAACTTCGGAGAAATACAAACGAGATAAACTTGTTGTTGTTTATATCTCGTATAAGTTTCTTACCTGATTAATATCTCCGACACACCGGTCCTTCGATGCCACTTCCGGGTGTAGCACTCACCCCGGGAGGAGCCGCTGAATAAACCACGGGATAGTCTCACCGCACTAGGAATTACCATACACCAGCACTGTTGTGAATTTTCTATTTTTTTATACTTCACTGAAGCAATAAAGTGTCATACATGTGCATTGAAGGAATTTACAGGATGCATCACGCGGGAAAAACACGCAAAGGAAACGGTTAATACCTCGATTCGCAAGCTTAAGTCCCGTTCAAAAGAGCTCAAAAAATGGTGTCTTAGGATACCCGGGTACTATATTCAACTGGCCAGTGAACGAACAGAACTATCTTCGACTAGTCAACGTTGAGGCCCTGTGAATTGAAGCAATTAACCAAGTGCGCAATTTCATTTTGGAACCGTAGGCCTCGAGGCCTCTCACCCATCCGTTGAACGAAGTGTCCAGAACCCGTGTCTCGACCAGAGTGTTATGGAGAAGAATATATATCTGCTTTAATAATAAAGGAAAGCGTAGAAAAATGCCCATTTCAAATATAACAGTACGGCTTTAAGAGCAGAAATTAATTAAACTGTTTTTATAGGAATCAAATTTATATTATTGCTTAACACACTATTTTAGCAGATTTCAGCACATGTAGTTCCTCTTTCTGGTATCAAGACAAGAATATTTTGGAACATCCTGTAACAACGCCCTTGATGACTAAGGGGACAAACGGATAAGCTGATGTTTACTTTTCTTTATTATTCAACATAAGTCTGCAATTTCACAATTTTACTGACGATTAAAATTTTGGGCAACAGCCTGTTTTCGTTACGCACGAAGTAGCATAAAAGCTTGTATCTTTTCAATAAAGAGCAGAGAAGTCACCCGGCTTTGTCTGAGAAAGACTACATAGACAACTAGCCAGCGAGTCTGTGTCGTTTCTTTCAGTGCGCACTTGAATTGATTGACTTGACCACCATTTGGCAGCTGCAGGCATTCGAGCAAGAGACTGTTTAAGTCTGATCCATATCAATTTTAGCCCACGTGGGGCATCTGGGTTACGCCTCTGCCAAATTGCCAACACCAAGGATTTCCTGGTGGGACCGCACCAGAAACAGAGCCTGATCAACTTCATAACCTCACGGGAAGATACCTTTTTCATATCCTACCGGTGACGTGTTCTGGTCTGCGGTCCCTGCCCCGGGAAATCCAAGTGTGGCGCTTGGGGGAGGCACCAAAAATGGGTTTTATTTAACTTTGCCCAGATGCCTGTTTACTGACCCACGGATCGCATGCCTGTTGTCTGATTGTCTGTAGTCTGTTCACGGTTCTTTGTGTTGACGGCATATTTCCTGATGGGAATTGTAGTTTGATAATCAGGGAGATTGTCGTGGTCTATGGGTAAACAGGTGATGCATAAGGCATATCTGGTAGCATGGCATTTCTTTCTGATAGAAGTGTAGTTTGATTGACAGTCAGGGGGTTTTGTGAGTAGCAGTACACAGGTGATGCATAAGGTATATCTGGTAGTAACTCACATTATCCATATATATATATATCAGTAACAGGTGATGCGATAAAGTAAGCACCTGTAGGAAATATATATGCTGCGGTAAACAGGTGATAGCTACACCTGCTAGCAGGGTACTATATTTGGAATATAGGGGAGGACAAGACGCTTTATTGTCGTAGTTTAGCGGTAACAAGTATATTTGGTAGTAAAATACGATAGGTAAAGGTCTATCCTCATTTCTGACTGTTGATAAACTATGTGAATTGCTTGAATTGATCAGGAAAAGAGCTAACAATCAGGAATGGCTAATGAACAAAGTAACCATGCAGGATGGATGACTCCAAGCAAGTTAGCTGAAGACAGAGCAGGTAAAAGGAATGTTATGTGATTGCAACCTCTCGGTAGAGTCTGTGGCTTAGATAGTCCCAGACTACAAACTGTCAGGTATATTACAGAGGGAGAAAATTAAAATGGATGCCTGTAGCAATTTTTCAAATTTCCCTAGTTTAGAAATGAACAAAGATTTTTTACAGAGCTCACGGCTAGGTGAAATCTAAAAATATTTTTTAGAAATACCAGGCATGAAGGAACCTTAAAATGTCTTTGTGTGATATAATGCCCAAGCTAAGTGCTAGACCTGTCATAATTAACTCTTTCGCTGCTGAGCCTTTTCCTGCCCCTGTGCTGAGCTCATTTTTACCAGTTTTGCTCATCATGTTTAACCGCGTTTTGAAGCCTTATTTTAATATATGACCCAGACATATTATATATCGTTCTTTCCGGCAGACTGTGCAGATTCATAATATGCCATTATTATATGAATACGTTATGTCATGTCTGTATATTATAACAAAAAATGCAATAAAATTTGAATTTTCAATAATTTACAATGTGTAAAGTGTTTTTTTCACATTTTAAAATGCGATCGTTTGCGGTTATATTTTCTATGGGGTGCGCTTGTTTAAAAATTAGAAATGAGGAATCGTTACTTTTTTGGGGAAATTACGTGTTTTTTAGCAAACGCCCCCCATAGAAAAAATCGTTAGTGCAGCATCATTGTTCACATTATAATTGAAATGGGAACAATATTGTTGCACTAATAAATCTAAAAAAAAAACTAAAAACATTTTATTTTTTTTAATTTTATTTTAATTTTTAATTTTTTGTTTTTACTTTTTACATGGTCATGTTTGGTATCATTGGAAAGGCCACGCTCTGGCCGTTCCAATGATAGTAAACATTAACCCCTAGCTGATCGGATCGGGAGATAGGGGGTTCATTGGAACCCCCTATCTCCACTATAGGTGGCAGCAAGGGGTTAATTTGAAAACTGGCGATGGCGATGGCGCCAGTCATTAGGGGGATATCCCGGAAGCTTGAGCTTGGCCGACATCCAAGATGTCGGCCAGCTCCGGGAGGGGACCGCGATACGACGCATGTTGGCGCCATATCGCGATCCAGCCCCCTAAGGGTTAAAGACAGCCGCCGCTTGGAAGGGCAGGCTGTGCCCTTCCAGGCGGTGCCTGTCTTTAATCTCTGGCCCACTCGGATGGGGAGGGGGAGAGGTCCGAAGGACCTCACCCCCTCCCCTTCAGGTACCTTCCCTGCAATGGCGGGGGGGGGTGCCTGAAATAGATGTCATCGCGCATGCGCGATGACGCCTATCGTGCCCGTCTGGGTCCCGGAGGTTGGGCTCACATCGATGATGTCAGCCCACACCGGGGGGCCGAGCGATCAGCCGGAATACCGGCTGATCGCGGGCTGCAAAGGGAGGACGCGCTCAGCGCGTCCTTCGCAGCCAAGTAGCAATGCGGTTGGACACGCTGAGCGCGTCCACCGCATTGAAAGGGTTAAATTTAGTGGTCTGTCTTAAGTCTTAAAACTAAAAGATATTTTGTCTTTGGGTATAGGAGAATAAAATTTAAAATCTTTGTAATGTAAAATATATATTCACGAAATATATTTTCATAATCAAGCTATATTTTATTATATTTATTATATTTACAGTAGAAAATAGACGCTCCAATTTATATTGTAGGGAGTTTAATTGGTAAATAGTAAAATTATTGAAGAAGAGATTCTGTGAGTTAACTAGAGAGGAATGTAAAATTTTGAGAGGAGTGAGAAAATAAATCTAATTCTGACATCTGGAGACTAAATGTCTACACTGGGAGAGAGAAGGTCTTTGTGCAAATTGACCTCGTGACACGAGATAGGAATAATAAAAATTAAAAGGTGGAATTAATTGAGAAGTGCAACACTGCCCTCTAGAGGATAGTAAATATTATATTTGATATAATGAAAATATTGCTAGTGATGTCAAATTGACTATAATTGAAGCGGCAATGTTGGTTGCACTCACTGCGACACATACACCACAATGCATGCAGATTCCAGGACATGAGGCACTCCGAGGCTAACACACATCGCTAGCAGACCATTCCGGGACAATGCACTCAAGACTCTCACCAAATCTCTAACTCACATGCATTGATTATCTAATATAGATAATTGTCACATATTCCAAAAACAACATTACACAAAGAATTCTAAGGCAGACTCATCAAAATCCAGATTGGAGAGGTAATGTATGAGAGCTATTTAACCCCTTAGTGACCGGGCAGTTTTACACAAATCCATCCTTTAGTGACCGCTGCTGTTTTTACGTTTCTGCGCTGTTAGTGTTTACGTCAAATTTTCCTCTTACTCGTTTATGTAACCCACACATATTTTACACTGTTTTTCTCGTCATTAAATGGACTTTATATACCATTTTTTTCATCATTTCATATAATTTGCTATAAAAAATATTGTGAAATATTACAAAAAAATTGAAAAACACCACTTTTTCGAACTTTGACCCCCAAAATTTCTTATGTATCAACAACCGTCAAAAAAATTTAATTCGTTAGTAGTTTCAACATTTAGTTCTGAGTTTAGCAATACCCAATATTTACATATTCCTTGCTTTTTTCCTTATTTTATGCAACAATAAGTGCAAGTAGCACTTTGCCATTTCCAAAGAGTTTATTTTCAAAACTAGTGATAGTGACATTGTAACACTGATATCTGTCACTAATTTCTGAATAACCCTCCACATATACATATTTTTTAAAGTACACAAATCAAGGTACTAAACTTGGGGTATTTTGACTCTTTCCATGCAAACCATTTTACCACAAATCTATGCCAAAGTTTGAGAAAAAAAAAAGTTTTGGTGATTTTTTTTTTTGAACGCAATTCAAGAATACATGTACTGTGAACTTTAAGGTTTACTGCCAAAAAACACCCCAAAATATGTTCAGCAACATCTTCTGAGTAAATTGATACCACCCATGTATAGGTATGTCGGGTCATTTGGGGGCTAGTAGGCCTTATTTGGGGGGTGCGCATTTCAGTTTTCCAACTTGGAATTTTCACATTTCGTCATCATGCACCCATGTCCTATTTGGGACATTTTTGAAGCCGACCAAAGTAATTTACCCCCATCAAACCATATATTTTTAGAAAGGGCACACCCTAGGGTACTTCAAAGAGTTGTATTTTAACACTTTCATGCACTAGCTCTATGTCAAACTTTCAGGTAGTCACTTTTTGTGTTATTTTTTCACACACATTGTACTTTAGGCATGAATTGTCAAATCCAGTTATGGGTTACTGCCAAAAAACACCCCAAAATATGTTCAGCAACATCTTCTGAGTAAAGTGATACCACCCCATATATAGATTTGTTCTGTTGTTTTTGGGGTGCTACGCCAATCTTTTGACATGTGCTTGTCATTTTTCTAATTTGACATATCTTCTTTGCTTATCTTCTTTTTAGGGGCCTTTTTACATACCCCAATTTTATGAACGTGCATATATTTGGTAAGCTAACACCCCAAAGTATTGTAAATGGAGTGTTTTTATGCCATGGATGCAACCGTTTTCTCCAAACAAATTGGATACTGTTTGGTGGTCATTTTTCATTTTCACACCCACATCAGTTTTGGACTGTGATTTAGGAGACACTGTTGTTTGTTACTGCATGAAAACTCTCCAGGTTGTTTTCTGCAAGGTCTCCTGAGTACACCCATGCCCCCCATGCATAGGTTTGCCAGGATTTTGGGAAGGTTCAAATACAATTTTTATGACTTTGTCATTGGAGTTGAAATTGAGATTATTTCTTCAGCTAGGCCTATCTTTGGTTTTGGGTCTACCGCATACCCCAGTTTGAATTATTGCCAGAAAATTGTTTATATTTGTTATGTTGACACCCCAAGGTATTGCATATGGAGTGCTTTGATGCCATGGATGCAACGGTTTTAGCCCAAAACATTTGAGAAGGTGTGTGGCGGTAATTTTTCAATTTTCAGATTTTTACGCCCACATTAGATTTGGACTGTGATTTAGGAGACACTGTTGTCGGTTACTGCATGAAAACTCTCCAGGTTGTTTTCTGCAAGGTCTCCTGAGTACACCCATGCCCCCCATGCCTAGGTGTGCAAAGATTTTGGCAAAATACAGCACCAATTGTAGAACATAAAAATGTAGGAATAAAATGTAAAAGTCTGGTGCAGTAAAAGAAAAAAAAAACTAAACTGAACTAACTAACTAGAGTGTAAGAAAAAATAGAAAGGAAAATCACAGATCACGCACAGTGTGATATATCTTGAAACAGTCCCCAAGACACAGACCGGGTTGTCCAGGGCATTCTGGGCAGTAAAAGATTGTGTCTCTCCTCTGCCCCCTCTTGAAACACACCCTGCATCTTTTTTGTGGTTTCTGTTTGCCCTCAGTAGGGGGGATTTTATAAATAAAATGTGTAGCCCCAACTCTGTCCCCCATCACCGCTCGGGGAGCAGGTGCATCCTGGTACAAAAACCCCGAAATGACCTGGAGCTGAAACTGTAAAAAGGACAGCGTCACTCCGGGGTTTGCCTTTTTGCAGAGCAAAAAGGCAGTGTGGGTTGCAATTTGCATCAGGTAAATTGCAACCTTTTTGTACCAGACCCTTGACTAATCTGGTAGGGCTGGAGCAGCTGATCTGCCAGATCAACCCCACCCATATGCCGGTTATAGGCTTTGATGCACACTGGCTTCCTGATGCGCTCAGCTCTGCCACGTACAGAGACCTCCACAGACCTCTCAGTGTGGATGGTGGATAGAAGGTATACATCCTTCTTGTCTCTGTACTTGACCGCCAACAGCTCCTCTTGGCGCAGAGCTGAGGTCTCCCCCCTTTTTAACCGGGTGCGGACAAGCTGTGCTGGGAAACCTACGCGGTTCTTGCAAACAGTACCGCATGCTGCTGTATCAAAACAATACAGCAGCTTGAACAAAGGGACTCTCGTATAAAAATTATCAACATACAAGTGGTACCCTTTGTTCATCAGGGGAAAAGTAGGTCCCACACAATCTTGCCACTGGTTCCCATGTGTTCTGGGCAACCTGGAGGGTCAAGGCTACTATCCTTTCCCTCGTACACCCGGAAGGCCTGAGTATACCCACTCTCGCTGTCACAGAGCTTATACACCTTCACTCCATACCTGGAGCGTTTGGAAGGAATATACTGCTTGAATCCCAGCCTTCCCTTGTATTTCATTTGGGATTCATCCACGCAGATATTCCTTCCAGTTGTATAAGCCTCTGCAAACCTGGCGGCGAAAGTGGGTAATCAGGGGGCGGATTTTATACAGCCTGTCAAACTGGGGATGCTCTCTAGGAGGGCACAGGCTGTTGTCACTGAAGTGCATGAAACGCAAAATGTTTTCATACCTTCTACAAGACATTGATTGGTGGTAAATGGGGGTAGAGCAGATGGGGCTACTGCTCCAGTAGGAGCGAATTGAGGGCTTCTTTATGATGCCCATCAGCATAGTAAGTGCCCAGAATTTCAGAAATTCTGGCACATCTAGCAGGGTCCATTGCTGCCTTGCCAAGTAGGAGTCTGGCTTCGCAGCACAATGCTGATGGGCATACAGATTTGATTGGGCCACGATGTGGCCCAACAAATCATCCCCCATAAACACCTGCAAAAACTGTGTGGCGGTAAATCCTGCAACATCAATATTGATGCCAGGATTTGCCATGAAAGGAGGGATATCTGGCCTCTGCGATGAGGCACTACCCACTCCTCAGCTGGAGCTGTGCGTCTCCTGCTGGCAGGTGGTGGCCCAGGATCTGCATCAGAAACATCACTAGATACATCAGCCAGCGTAGATAATGTATCTAGTGACGTCTCTGAGCAGTTAGCGGGGTCAAAGTCAGGGTCTGAGTCTGACGCAGATGTCTCAGATTCTGACGCCAGGATGGCATATGCCTCCTCGGCGCTGTACACCCTCTCAGACATTTGTAGTGCTGTGTTTAAATCCTTGTCGTGGCAGTACCTATTTTTGGCCACCGGAGGGAGACAAGCATGATGAGAGACACTGAACTTTGCATTGAGACTACATTTCCCGGCATGCTTTGCGGGCGGACACAGGAAGTGGGTGGGACAGACAGCGTTACATCCTGAGCCTCGTGGATATAGCTGGCAGAGCGCGCCAGGGAGTGAGTGAGACGAGACGCAGTGCTGCAGAACGCAAGAGTGACTAGGCCGGAGCGCAGGTGCGGCCTATCAGAGTCCCAGATCGGGTTGTTCAGCCTTACAAGAGGGAGACCCAGCGATCCACCATCTTACCCAAGCTGCTATTGAGGAAGCCGGAGGACCCCGAGTTAGGCGTACTGCAGGTCGATCGGATTGGGAGAGCAGGTGGTAAGCTGGACAAGTCACGGCCGGAGCAGAGAGAGCCAGACAACGGATCCAGTAGCCGTCACCCCAGTCAAAAGTCGAACGTCCTGGGTCAGAGACGTCCTGGGTCAGCGGAGCCTTAAGAATCTGGCGGATGGGTGAGAGGCCTCCAAGGCCGTTTGTGATTAACGAAAGCACGCTGCTGTTGTTTCTAAAACCCACAGGGCCCCAACTTGACTAGTCGAAGACACCTTTTAAGCAATTCACTGGCCAGTTGAATAGTACCCGGGTACCACAATACACACACACATTTACATTCCGGGACTTAACCTGTGCGGGACTCACTTCCTAATCTCCGAAAGGGATTAAAGATTTGTTTCTTATTTTTTTTTTCCGATACGCGTTTCTCGAATTACGAAGCATTGTATTTTTCTGTCTCCGCTGCGCGTCTCTCGAATTTCGAAGCCTTATATTTTCTGTTCCGATGCGCGTTTTCCCGAAATACGAAGCCTCGTATTTCTTTTTCCGCTGCGCGTTTCCCGAAATACGAAATACTGTAAATATATCTACGAACACCGTGTTATTTATTATATGCCAATCATTCTAGTAAACTATATAATTTATAAAATCCACAACGGTGCCGGAGTATATTTATTCCCTAGTGCGGGGAGACTGACCCGTGGTTCAATTTCAGCGGCTCCTCCGGGAGTGAGCGCTACATGTGGGGGCTCGTTTCCGGGATCCAGTCTCTGGAAAAACCGCATCTAAAGGGTTAAATATGGATCCAGACACTGTTGCCGAATGGTGTGAGGAGCACAGTAGTCAGTTAGAATGTTGTATAGTCATGGATATTCCCGCAGACACTTGGGCCGAAGATCAGATTCGCCAGGCCGTGGCCGCGCTTACACCAGATCATCGGGGGTTAATCCTGGACATTAAAAAGAACACAGATACCTCTCCCACGTATGTTCTTTTTGAATGGAGAAAGGGTGTTCCAGTGTGTTTTCAGGGCGCGAGCGTGAAGCTGACCGATGAGGTGGAAGTCCAACTGATTCAGCCAAGTGCGCCACGTGGCGAATCCACAAGTGTTTCTGCACCCAGTCCGTTGGCCATGATCGGGCCTGAATTCATAGTGATTATTGGAGGCAACTTAGGCTGGCTAAGTGTCAAAGAACAAGCCCTCCGCACACTAACTTCGGTTGAGAAATTTTACAGGAAACGTACCAACTCCGGCGGGAGAAGAAACCTTTGAAGAATGGGTGGAACAGGCAATGCAGGCTCTGGATGAGTGGGACGTCCCTGAAGCCCAGAAAAAGCAAAGGATCACCGAGAGTTTAAAGGGACCTGCGTCAGAAGCGGTGAGAAACCTAAAACTGAGTAGGAAAGACTGTACTGCTTTAGATTATTTAAACGTTCTGGAGGAAGTTTTTGGGCGAACAGAAAAGGCTGCAGAGCTTGTATATCAGTATGAACACACCTACCAGCGGAGAGGTGAGAGAATGACCGAATACATGAGGCGCCTAGATAAGATTCTGCACCAGATACTCCTCAAGAAAGGGGCCGAACCGGCCGAAGTGGATAAGATTCGAATAAAACAGATCCTGAGGGGCTCTCAACCTCTAGATCCAGTGATGCTGCAGCTGAGAAGCAGAGCAGGTAATCAAGAACTGAAGTACCTGGAACTGATCCGAGCTGTCAGAGAGGAGGAGACTTTGCTGGAAGAAAAATCCTTCAGGCGAGGGGAAAGAGCTTACGCCCAACCTGTGAGGCATAACGACGGTTTGCAGCCTGAAAGCGACTCACTGGATACTTACGGATCCGACGGGGACGAGCAAGAGCATCTGATTACTTTTAAATCCACAGAGAGGGCTGCCAAAGAATTAAACCTCTCTGAACGTGGTGAGTTGCACAAAACTGTTAAGAAAGTACAAGAAGCTCAAGCTGAATTGCAACAGGCGCACGCGGAACTGTGCCGAGTATTGATGAAGGTGACAGAGATGCAGGCAGAGATGCAGAAGTTCCTAACAGGCATGCAGACAACCGGAGTTGCTGTGGCGTCTAGCCAAG